>VZRM01006908.1:610423-674944 GCA_013397955.1 Grantiella picta
GGGGATGGCAGGGACATGGCAGAGCGTGGCACAGCATGGTTTGCTATGGCACAGCACAATTTGACTAAGCCAGCTTCTGGGAAAGATGAGGAGAGCTTGGTGCTCTCAGGAAATTCCTTTCGTTTCCACCACAAAAATGAGTCATGTCTGTGTGCACATATGTAAGATATGTGTATGTGTACACACACAAATATATAAATATAAATAAATAATATAAATATACATGTATCAGAGGTAGATAGACACTGTTTATTTCCCCTTGTGCATCCCCTTGCTGACCGCTGGGTCCTGGCACAGCCGTGCTCTGGAGAAGGCAGATGCTGCTCCTTGTCTCAGGGGGAAGCAACATCCTCTCCCTTCCCAGTGCTTCCTAGTTCCCATGGTGGAGGACCCTGCTGTCTCCAAGAGTCTGCTACAAATTTGAAGCCAAAACCCCAGGCACTGGTATCCAACTCTCTAAGTTGCGGAGTTTCTCTTCTCCCCCACTCTCCCATCCCACCAGACACCCCACCNACGGGCCCCATCAGTTAATACCAAAAGAGCAAATCGTTTTTCTTTGAAGGCACAGAAGGAAAAAAAAAAAAGAAATAGGGAAAATAAAAGAGTAATTTTTTAAAACAGGTTGCTACCCCTTGCCCCAGGTCCAGACCTCGGCTGCCTGCCCAGCTGCCCTGGTTGGGGGCCTACTCCCCAAGCAAAACTAATAAGGGGTTTATTACAGATGTGTGTCTCTTGAAATGCATGTGCCTTGCTCTGCCTCCCTTCAACTTTCTTTTGTATTTTCCTATTTGTTCCTATCCAAATTTTTTAATTTTGTATTTTCTATTCTTTGAAGCCCCATTTTCCCTCCTGCAGAAGCTGGCAGGCATGGATTTGAACTGGAAAGTGCTGTCACAAGACAACATCATGCTGCTGCCAGGGAAAACAAAGGGGCAAGAGTGAGAGTGGGAGTATAATCCTTTACTAGATGCAGTAATATTGCTGGGGAAAACAGGCACTTTGGGGGCACACAAACCCCTACTCAGGTCTGAAACAGAAGCAGCTAACTAGCAGCTAAGTACAAGCTAAATACTAAAATGTTAGCAGAATTTTTTCACCTATGTTTATGTGGTTGAACTGAGCCTTACCATCATAGAATTATAGAAAAATTTAAGTTGTGAAAGACTTTGAAGACCATTGAGTCCAACCATAAATCTAACACTGCCACGTCCACTACTAAACCACATCCCTAAGTTCCATCTTAATGTATTTTGAAAAGGGAAACAGAATAAGAACAAAACAGTAAAAAAAAAAATTGGTATATTCGAATCTCAGAGTAAAAAGCTGCACTTGAATCAAAGAGAAAAAAACAAAACAAAACCACCCCGACATTCACAGAAGAATCTTGCCCCAGTTGCTTAACCACTTTTTAAACAAACTTCGTAGTTCTTTAATTGTTGATAATTTTGTGTTCTCCATTTTTACAAATAATCAGTTTCATTAAAATTATTAAAGGTTTTTGGGTCAAATGAATAAAACAAAAAGGAATTACCAATCTTACATCACAGCAGGGAGGTGATACAGTTTTTGATGGAGCTGTATCCATATCTGTGCTCCTATCCAACAACTGCTCAGCATCCAAAAACTGCTGAGAGCTGGAGACACTGAACTGAAGACACCAGAAGGGTGAATGAAAGTGCCTGTAGCCTGCTTACCCCAACAAATCTTCTTTCTCATGCTCCTCATTTCTCTATTCTGAAGTGGAAACAAACCCTTGATATTACATTGAAGTAGGCACCTACATAAGCACAGTGCAGCTGCACAAAGTTTGGCTGATGGGCAAAACTTCTTTAAAATCAGTATCATCCATTGAGGCTACGTGACAAAAATCTGTGCCTGGGTCCCCCAAGTCTCTGAAGCTATTCTAGGTTCAGGATAGGGTTCTGTATAGCCTTAGTAAAAAAACTATGGATCTGTATTTTAATTCAATATTTTTATGTTTGTTTGTTTTTTCTCAAAGTGTTGTGGCTATTGACATGAACATCTTGAAATTTGCCTGGCAGAACAGCATCAGGGGCTGCCAAATGAGCAAGGGAAGAACTACAAGAAATGCAGAAGTTTAGTGTTTAGGATGAAGATGATTTGTGGAGACTCAAAACTCAAAACCAAATGGATCCCTCGAAAAACAAGAGATTTGAAGAGGGCCTGGTCCTTTTGCCTTGTAAGCTAATAAAAGCAGGTAAGAGTCAATTTTTAAGACAGATATAGCAGAGTCCCCACAAAACATGGGAGGAAAGGAACTGTGGTCTCTGAATGCATTTATCACCTCCAGAAAACCCTGTCCCATGTCAGGGATGCACATGACACACCTTAGTCATGTGCCAGTCACACCAACAGGACAAATATTTTACAAATTATTCATGAAAGGAAGTTGATATTTGAGTTATAAAAAATAGATTCTGTGTTTGACAATACTAAATTAAGTTTCCGCATACATACTTCTTGTGGGCTTTCTTTTTGTGTGTGTGTGTGCTTTATTCCTTTTTTTTAATATATATTTTAATTCCATTTTAATTGTTTTCTACCCAGTGGCTCTGACTATCATGCATCAGATGCTACTTTGCTGTGTTTCAGCTGTAAATTTTTAGGTGGCTCTCTGAAAAATGAGATTTCATCTGTATTTTTTAAAAAGCAGAGAAATGTTTCACAACTAATAAAAACTTATTTTTGCAAAATCTGACTTTTGACCTGAAGGAGTAGCAAACCCTTGTCTATGGGGTCAGAGAAAGAATAATGTGACCACATAAAAAGTCCTCTTTCCAGACTTTTTTGGTTTTGTTGATAAACAAAGATCTGTCAAATGCTGTATAAGAAGCCCACAACTGAAAATGCAGTTTGTCCCCTGTGCTGCCCTACCTCATGCTTTGCAGAGGAATTGGCCATGGTGGATTCTGTGGCCTGTCCTGTCAGATCTTCACACAGCAAGTGAATTTTCAGGCACTAGGAGAAAGGCATCTTGAAACATTTACCAGGAGAGAGATTCCATCCCCAGCTTCAGCACTTGGCTGTTCTCCTGCAAGTGACAGTGACATAAGAAAGTCACAACTGTGGTGATCATGGGTGGGATGATGGTTTGCTTGAGCACAATGAGAATGGAATTTGGACACCACTCCATGTAAGTGCTAATACTTATAGTGGGCTACAAATATATCACATACAGACTTGCCAAGGCTAGAAACCATGGAAGCCTTGTGCATACTCTGGTTTTCCATGCAAAGGCCCAGCTTATTACCTCTGAGTCTCATAAATTGGTAGAGGACTTAAACTGGAAGGGCCTGAAGGCTTTATTTCCATGGGAGGTGGACGCAGTAGTTTCCAGACCTCTGTCACTGAAGTCCCAACACATCCATGCTGTGTTTGCACATTGACTTTGGGAATGTAGGACAGTGGTTACTGTGGGGCAGCCATTCAGTGCCTGTGGATGGTTCTAGCTGAGTCCCTGCGGGACTGCTGCTCTGCAGGAGTGGTCTGCAGACTTCCTATGAGCCTGGCATGTGCTGCCTCAGTGTGTTTCTCTAAAGGCCTGCTGTGACCATGGTCTCCTGAGGTGCCTGTAGCCCAGTCAGCCTTCAGGCACCATCAGGTCCAATGGGCTCCATGTGTTTTGGAGAGTGCTTCCTGAGCATGCTCCAGCCCATACCAGCCCTCTGGGCCACCTGCTCCTTGTGGCCTTGAGACCATACCTGTAAGCAGTACATGTACCCCTGTGTTCTTCTCACTGGGTATCTTTGGGAGGTTTACTTGTGCTCAATTTTGAAGCAGGATGAGGTATGCTCTGCAAAAGCACTTGAGCACAGTCTTTCCAAAGCTTCAGGATATTCCTTTCCATGGGATTTTTCCCCGCTAGATGCTCCAGTATGGTCCATTTTCCCTTCCCAGAGGTGTAGATGTACAACCCCACTACTTTATGTCTTCCATTACTTCTGCCAGGATATGAGCTTTTTCCTCTTTGACTTAAGTGCAGCTGTGGATGCCTGCCTCTGTCACATCAGCACTCTCTTGTGTCTGTTGGGTGCTCTAGGGTTTTCCATTTCTCAGGGTTCTGTAAGATGTACAAGACTTCCATTCCAAGCTAGAATCATGGACTCCATCTCTCTTAGTAAATTAACCAGTGCTACATAATGTTCTCAGGCGCTGTAGCTCAATTATTTATAGAGTCAAATTGTTACAACAGTTCCTGGCACGTTTTGGCTCCAGGCAGCTAGCACTCTCCTGAACATTTCCCAGGCATGGTTTGGGGATAGCATAGGCCAAAGGCCAATCCCAGCAGGCAATTTGTGTTCAGCCACACTGCCTGGAAAGCAAGAATTTAATAATGTGGACACACGCCAGTCTGTGCCAGTTGGCTTCAGAGCTAGGTAATGGTCACAGGCATATTTTGTATAGATGTAGTCTCAGAGTCTTTTCCCCTAACAGCAAGCTTTTGCCCTTGTTCTCATCTCTTTCTCTCTGTCTTTCTCTCCCCATTACCAGGAGAATACATTTTCTTTGTGAAGTGAGATATTTATCAAAATTATTAACGGATCAAGGTCCCCAATATTTGATTTGTTTCCATTACCTTTTGGCTGTCTCTGCTTGGCTTTTCCCAGTTGTGTATGATTGATTTATTGAACTATGAAACTGTAAAGAATGTCTATTTCTACTTTTGTGCCATGTGCAAGAAATCCTTCTTCCCTTCTGGGTTTTACATCAACATGGGGCAAAAGATGCCCATGGCAGTGCAGGCGCACATTTCCCAGCCACTTTTTTAGTTTGGAAATATGACATATAGACATAAAATAACCCTCAATAACAGAATTCTTCGTATGTCCAGAGACAGTCCTTCCTCACCTATCATCAAATCTCCATCGAGAAAAATTAATTCACTCCAAAATTTTAAGCAGCTGGGGAAAGCACAGGGCTTTTGCCTTCTGCTATGTAGGGACCATATACCTCATGGGAGAAGTGGTTCCAGACACAGGCTGAATGTGAAGTTTAGGGCTTTCCCCTGGGACTAGTCTCCTCTTCTTTCCACCTGCTGAGAATAGGCAAGCTGCACTTAGTGCCCCATCCTTCACTTGTTTCAGCATACTTCAATTTATCAATGCAAAGCTAAAATCCAAAGAGAAAACTTCACTTTCCTCTTTTATACTGTCTTTGCTAAAATGTTGCAGTGTTTTTTTTCTTTCCACTGATGCATTTCATCAGTTTGGCAGCACTACATCCACGCTTTTGAGTCACAGCACTTTTTTATAACGTCTTTGTGTCCAAGTTTTTTGCTCCAAATCCTGCCTACTGCCAAAGCCAGCACGAACAAAATACCCTGAATCAGATCAGCACTGATTGCTTCTTCAATTCTCCCCATGTGGATTTTAGCTGAGATATCTGAGCTTAACTCTGTTCCTAGCAATGCAGCAGAAGGTCAGTTCTCTTGTAATGTAGTATCAGCATTTGAGTTCCTTCTCTCTTGGTCATGTTGGGACAGGCTCCTTTACCTGGCCTGTCCCCATGAAGACCCCAGCATGTCCCCCATCTTGCAGGGCCCCACAGTCAGCAGGTGACCCTTTCTTTCACACTGTCAGGTTCAGTTGCTTGAATGTCTCCTGCTCATCTCCTCACTCGACCACCAGCTCCATCCATCTCTCTCCATGGGCAACCCTCGTCCTCCAGCTGCAGCTTCTTCTATTCCAGCCCTCACTGCTGTGGCTGTCTCACCATGCCATTGCATCTGCCTGACCATCTGTTGAATCATGTGCAGTATAAATAACAGCTAGTGACAAATAATAGCTACAGATACCCTCTTGTAATAGTCTGGTGGTCTCACTGGACAGGCGCCACTTCAGAGCATTTTCTAATTTTATTTTGCAAGTCACAATCATATAGTAATACTTAACTGGGCTGTAATGTTAAAGTAGTTTGGAGTCCTTGGGCTACCCTACCCTACCTAATTTTCACATTTTCCTCACAAGTGTTTGTTATTATTCAATTCCCCTTGTTCACAACTGTGATACTCTTCTCACTGGAGCGATCACAGTGGGGCCTGATTCTGTGCTTCAACATGGCATTGAATACACCGAATATACCACACTGATTGCAATGGGTAAGGGAAAATCAGCTTTTAAAACCAACCACATTTAAGAATTCACATCAGAAAAATGCAGAGAAGAAGTGAAACTAGTAGATTTCTCCACATTCCTTTCTACAGAGAAGCAGGTGCTTTAATCTAGATTATAGAGAAAGTGAAAACCTCCCTTAATGTGTCCAGTCAATAACAGGTCTTTATCTCACTGAGACCTTTAACCTGCCCATAGACACAGACTTGGTCACTGGGTGCTGAGAACATATCGTAGCTGATGTGGCAGCTGATGTTTCACCCAGTAAAGTCATGGACAGCTTTGCCTAGAGTAGCCAAGCGGCAGTCTTGCAACAGGAATTTGTCCTCAATTTCACATCTTTCTGGCTGCATTTGAATGCCGAAAATGAATTGCTCTAAACATATCTCTGAAGCCAATCGATGGCACAGACACCTGCCAAAGTAATCTTTGAACAGTTGTGATGATCCTAATGGTGAACATAGCTGAGTGGTGTTTGAAAAGCTTTGCTTTTTCACTCTCATTCTCGATTCAGTTTAGGGATGTTCACAAAACTACTACATTTGACAAAGTGCTTGTTTTATCCATCAGCTTCCTTGAACTAACAAGCTGACAACAGATTTTTGGTACAGATGGGATTGTTTGAGAAAAACATGCCTAAGAAGCAGGCTGACTTTTAAAGCAAAGTTATTTCAGTTTGTTGTGCTTATCTCTCAAGGTATGCAAGCTTCTCCAGCAAGGGGAGCTGCTGGGTGCAGCTCAGGGGAAGGAGGAGAATAAGTTTCAGAGCTTTCCTGCTGTAAAGGGAAAGCTTTCAGCTATTTTTTTTGCTGAAGATGACCTGGCACTCGCTGGCTGAGGGTGCTTATTCCCTGCAGGTCAAAGATGGGCAGGTGTTTCCTAAACACCATCCTTTATTCATGATCCCCCCACCCCCAGCTGCGGAGCTTCCCGTGAGGATGCTGTTTGCCCCTCCTCAGCTAAGCTCCCTCTTCTGGAGACCCTGCAGCCCAGCAGCTTTGGGGACCACAGTGACTGCCTGTAGAGATGCTCGATCTATTGTACAACCAAAGCCTGGCCAGAGCTGCAAGTGAGACTCCCAGGGGTCTGAACCCTCTGTACATCTGTGGAGAAGTTGGGATAGCTGTGAAGCAGCCTGCAGTCAGCAGGATGGGGGTGTACAAGACACCTCTGTTTGCAGTGCTGGCATCAATTCACTCTTTGGCCTCTGACAGGGCTTTGCAGACACACACACAGGTTTGGAATTCATGACTGATTGGTTGCTCAGGTTATGTGCTCAACTGGAACTTGGAAAAGCACAGAAATTCTTGGTCTGGGCCAAAATCCCGGCGGCAGCAGCAGTTCCACAATTAGGTGGTATTTATCCAAAGACGCGAGGAAAACCACCCCTGAAGATGCTTATTCTTCCTTTCTTCCACACCTTCCCTAACACACATTGCACATAGTGAGTTTCCCCGTTCCCCTTTTCCCTAAACGTTTAGGCCAGCTCCATGCATTTCAGAATGACTATGGACATATTTGTCTTTTTTTAATAATTTTTTTCATGAAAACCAAAACCAACTAGGTTGGGTTAAAACTGGTTAAATCCCTCAGGACGTCAGTAGTGTTTTAAAACATATGTGAAGGGGAGGAACCATTTTTCGCATGTCCTAAAGAACACAGCTGACATATGGACCATTCAAAGGAAATTTTTTTCAGGCCATTGGCCATGCATGAATGGCCTGGCTGACACAGTGGGGACCCAAGATACGATGGGGATCTTCTCCCAGAAATTGGGCTTTCTAAGTAGCAAGAGCAGATCCTGTAGATGCTAACCATGCTACAAGCTCTCGGAATCAGTAGCAGATCCAGGAGCCAGCTGAGGGGCAGGGATGGGCTGGAGCAGCACAGTTGCACTGAAGCAGGCTTTGGCTTGGAGGGGAACTGTGTGTCCTTCCTGAGCAAAGCCTGCTCCATGTGACCCCACTTTTGCTCCTCTCCATCATAAGTGTTCTCCTAGCTGTGTTTACTGGTGCTTGCTGCTTCAAATACTGCTTTACTCTGACTGGGTGCCATTGCAGTGCCACAGGTAGATTTAGCACCTCAATAATTTTTTCCACTATATACTTCCAAGGCCACAGAGAAACACCTTGTAAATCCCTTTGCTTCCTCAGGAAAAAAACCCAAAACCCCAAACCACAAAACAAAACCAACAACAAACCACAAGGAAGTTCAGGGAAATAAACCCCTGCACTGAATTTCTTGCTTTAAAAGTGCTTTACATATATCACCACCAACCAGCATGTAAATTTCAGTCAGCTACTGGACTAGTCTTTTAAAGAAGTTGAAAAATGGCCCTGCGTCCTCAAAGGACACACCTGTTATCTGAAACAGTTTTTAACCAGCTTGTTAAGCAGCTTTGACAGATCAAAGACCCTGGACAATGGGCACAAACTTTAACAATAGTTTAGCCTTGAGCAAAAGCTTCTGTCAAAGCAAGGCTTGTGCCAGTAGTATTATGGCCTGCAATTGAAAATAAATTTTACTTGAATAAGTACCTCAGCCCGATCAGAGGCACTGCCGCCAGGGACACAAAAGCAGTTGGGGATAAGTTATTGACTCCACTGACAGCATGAATGAAGTTCATTATGCCAGCCCACTCTTGGTAAATGTGTCAGGTTTTAAACTGAATTAGGTGGCAGGTGCATGGACCATTTTCCTGCCCCCCTTGAGACAGTCGAGGGCCAGTCATCACCTGATTCTACAGACAAATGTTTAGATTTGGTTTTCATATCGCACGGGCACAAGTGACAGCACATTTAAATCATAAATAAGGTTTCCTGAAAGCCCCTGTCTATCCCACTTTCTCTCTCTGTCCCCTGTAGCTGGCTGACCGTGCTCCCACCTCCTTGTCTGCTGGACCCTGGAGGTGAGTTTGCCTCCCCTCCACTGCCCCTGCTACAGGCTTCCTTCTGGTCCCTGTTCCTATCTGCCATGGGGACCCGCAGGATTTGGGCTTCCACGGGCCACCTCTGGGTCCAGTCCCCAGCCAGAGGGAAGTCTAAACCCTTCTGCTTCTGTTTGGGTGGCACTACACACAGCTGCACGTTTCCAGCTTCCACAGGGTCTGGATCAAACCCTCCCGTAGCTGATTTTATGTGATACATATACAAATATACATACATACATATATATACAATATATAGAATTTCTATAGTAAAACATCATTTAACCCTTGCAAGCCTCTGGTGACAAACGTCACTATAATTGTAATTTCACAGAAGCACAGACCAGATCAGAAAGAAGTGGTGTGAAACATATAGGTGTATCTATGTGTGTATATATACATACAAAACCACATATGAAAATACAAAGGCATCTCTATGTGTACAAGTTTTTAAAAATTTTATCAGAATTAAAAAAAAAAGGTGATAATCTGCCATAATAATTTGATATTCCTCTGCTTTAAGACTGAACTGCAGTTTTAAGATGTATCTTTTATTTATTTTTGCATCTGCATATTTTGCTTGAAAATGTTTTGGTTTATAGTCTGCCAGGGCCTAGAAGGATAATGCAAGATCAGCTGAACTTCAGATACTTTGGATGTCAGTTCTCATTACTTAATCATGAGACATAGGACTATTAAGACTCTTAAAAATGAAAGCCTTGTTCTCTGACCATAGAGGGAAGAGTTGGCATATGCCTTTGGCTGCATGCCTTATTTATGTTAATGAGCAAGTAAGATTCCTTCCCCCTGTGAAGGAGCTGAACATCCCTTCTCCTGACACTTTTGGGATCTGCTGCCTGAGTTAGTTACTAAGGGAAGTCTTTCGCTTTTCGACAGTGTTTTGGACACGTGGGTACTTGTTTTGCACTTGAGCCACTTAAATTATATTAATCTTCCAAGGATGTCTTTACAAGTCTGAAAATGTCTTGTTTTGTTGTGCTTAGTTCTTTCCCCCACATTCTGAAGGCAAAGCCTTTGTGCTTGTCCACTTAACAGCCTCTGAATCAAACAACAGTCTCTGAAGTTTAATAAAATTTATTTGTCTCCTTTCTCTAGGGTATTCAAAGGGCTGAACAAACACTACTTAGCTCTCCAACACTAACTTGAAGAAAAACGTAATTGCTGTTCCTCAAAGCTGAGAGCCAATTCCTAAAAGAAGGGATGAGGCTTGCCCAATGTCACAAGCAAGTCGATGGCAGATTCACACTCCAGCGGGTGTTTTAGCTGTCAGACAGTGCTTCACCCCCCAACACAACTTTGCTAAAGATGCATTTGGCTCAGTTCATGGTTGTATTTAGTACACCTGTTAATACAGATATGTCAAACCCATTCTTTTTCTGGCTACAATACAAATAGATCCAGGAAGTCTCACCCATGGACCCCCCAAAAGAGAAAATGCTTCTTTCCCCCATATACAAATCTGGAAAAACAAAGTAGGCTTATTCTTTGGGGCTATCTAAAGACTGCTGTGTGTCAACACACAAAATCATTTCTCACAGTGGTATCACTTGCTGGATATGTTCCTTCCCTCCAACTACAGCAGATGGTGTTTCATAGCTGGTCACAAATGGCTGTCAGCGAGCGTTTGTCTGCCTGCCAGTAACCTGTAGTTTGGGGACTCCCTCAGAGAGTGTACCAGCACTGACTCTGCTGATAGCGGCATCTGAGAAAATGATCCGTCCTTTCTTGTCAGGCACAAAATTAGCTATCTCATTTTCAAACTGTTGACAAGGGGGATATGAAAGAAATAAGGGCCGTGCTGGCTCAGATGATGTTCCTTCAGCTCTGGTTTGAGGCAGCTAGTGCTGGTTACAGAGCAGAAGCTGCCTTTACCATAGCAAATATTGACCTCTGCTGAAAGATGGGGATACAAGCACAGCCCTCTCCTGGTGTCAGGATTTTGCATGGCATTTCCAGCTTTCCCAAGCTCAGTTTAGATTTCTCTTGGCCAATGTCAGCAATGAGGAAGAGATGACCTTTGATGACGTTGCGCTGTAGCAGGAAAAACGTTTTGACTGGCTAAAGGTCCCAGCGCACCAGCCAGGTTTGCTGCTGTCTTCACAAGCATGAGGAGAAGGCAGCAAGGCAGCCCAACACTCTCTGTGACTGCACCCTTGTCCCAGCAGCAGAAATAGGAGACATGGGAGAAAAAGAAACAACAGTGATGGAGACCAAATACATCTCTATTTGGAAAACAGTTTTGGAAAATTTGCAGCGACTTGTAGTGGCAGTCATTACCTTACTGATGCACACCCACATTTCAAGCACATGCAGCTACAACTCCAAGTGATTTATTCCAACAGAAGTCTTAAAGATGAGTCCATGGAGCAGAGCTGAAAGCCCTCCATGGCAGCTATCTCAGCATCCTCTTGCCTGCAGAGCAATTTCTGTTTAAAATTCCAAGTGGTATCTGGGCTGGAAAAGTTGGCTGGCCTCACCTGCCTTAGCCAGGGCAGGGGTCCCCTCCAGGTGCATCTGGCAGAGGGGATGTATGTCACTCCTAACTGCGTGGTGCTGCTGCCAAAGGGATCTGGTGACAGGGTACATTCCAGTGCTCCAGTTTTCACATATGTCAAGAATTTCACGTATCAGTCCTATGCAGAAAAAATTCCTGCATTGGTCAGTAGAAAGCCAGATTGTATCGGCATCAGTTACTATAGACAGTGATTCTCCTGCTCTAGTTCTGACCTGCTAGAAGATTTTTAAAGAAAGTCCATTTTCAGAATTTCCCTTTCACGAAGAGTTTCTAATATTGTAGAATTCCTTTTCATCCTAAACGTGTCTATCTTCTGTGAGAAAAAGACAGATAAGACAGAAATTTAAGTCTTGCAAAAGAGAAATTATTACTGTTCTGGTCATCGTCAGAATGATCCATCTGAAGTGAAATATCCTAAAAAAGCAGTATTGCTTTGCTTCAACTTTCATATTTTTGTCTTTGAACTGACATTAAAAAAAAAAAGTACTAAGTTATTATTGAATAGTTGAAAGTGCAAATTTTTATTTCCAATAAGCATTTTGAGTTACTTCCCGGAATATTTATAAACAAAACTGAATTCACACAGTAACTGCACAATATCAATGGCAGCAACCAAACAGAAAAAAAGGGACACAAAAATTCTTCTTAACAGGAATCATACTTGAAATAACTATTCCAACAAAAGAGATTTTTAAAGACTATTGAAAGGAAAAGGAAAGCTGAAAATCAATTCTCCAATCATGGTCCTGTTTCTTAAAATCTATAACTATGAAGGAATTTTCCATTTTCCTGAGTTTCAGAACTAAATTTTTGTTTTGATTTTTCATATATGAAAAGGTCTGTTTCTGTTCTCCTTTGGCTACAAAGATTTTTCAAGAAAAACAAAGAGAGAACTTAAGACAGGCAAGGCGACCTGCAGAATGCAGTGAGACTAACTCAGGTGCCTGGTGAGGATTATGGAAGTATCTGTTTCATGACTGATCAGAATGAGTACAAAAAGAGAATGATGACTAGACTGAGCTTGATCCTCAGTATGGGCCTTGTGCCCTGGCTTGCATCCAGCAATGTGTTCAAGCATAAAGTCTGAGTAAACAACACAAATATCTAATCTTAAGCACATGTATAAATTTTCTTAATATATTTCAGTTGCAAAGAATTCTAGACTGTGGCTAAGAGCAGTTGTATAGCTCCTTATAAAGGTACATTTAAACCAGATCAGCTTACTCTACTATGTGCTAGGTCATTCAGTCCTATGTTTAGTTTGCCCAGGTATGTTACTGTGTTTGTGCATGTATTGGACATACGAGTGTGATGTTCATATCCTTGACCACTTATAGAGAGACTGTGAATAACTCAATGACAAACAAGCCTAATATCTTCAGTTTCTTTTTTTTTGGACCATAGTGAAGGGCCTTACACAACAAATTGAGTAGCCATTTCTCAGGCAGCCCTCTTTCAGGCAAAGATCCCAAAACAAAAGGCTGTTAAAAATCCCTGAGAGTTCAGCCTCTTCCTAGAAGAGAGCATTCCCTTTTGGGAAAGTCCATGGGAGCAGAATTTGCTTTGTGGATATTTTCAGAACATACCATTAATGTTCTTTACTTTCCCTTTGGGATGTACAACAAGTGTCTGAAAGGCTGAAGAATGCATATGGCCGGGTGAGTTTACATCTTCTCAAACCATCACTTTCTGCTTCAGTGTGAAAGGCACTCATGCTTAAGGTAAAGTTCTTCCCTTGAGTCACTATCTTCACTCTTAAGCTACTTTGTTGACTTTGGCTAAGACCTCTGAGGTACAGAAATAACACAGTGGCCACTTCAAGCCTCAGCCTGTGATTTATCAGACAAACATTTTTTCAACACAGAGGTCCAATTTAGCAAAAAAAAAAAAAAAAAATGAGCCACTTGACAGCAGTGTGGTCCATTGTGTGGCCCATCATTGAGGCCATCTTCAACAGCCAGCTGACATGGTCAATAAAGTTGGTTCCTCTGGCCAAAGGGGGTTATGCACAGAGTTTTGGAAGTCACCAATTTGATTAAGAGAGATGGCCTGCACCAGGAAGACAACACCACTATTGAGGCAGTCTGCAATGCTCTCACGCACCATGGGGAGCTCTGCTGCCACACACAGTGAATCATGTGCTAGTCCAGGACTCTGAAGGCAGGGATGGATTTGTGGGCTTACACGCATCAGGAAGTCCAGTAGTACAGCATCTGAGCATCTGGCTCATTTTGGGCACCTGAGCATTTGAGCATCTGCCTCAAGTTGGCAGTGGTGGATGTACAGGATGAACAAGCGTAAAGCCATTTCATGGATTTTGTAGGGACAAGAAGATGAGGAAACAACTGAAGTTAGTTGGGTAACACTGCAGAGCATTTCTGAGTTTTCCTACTTCTTCATTAGCGAAATATTTAACACATAGTTTCTTAGCTTGCTAGTATCTACTTTGCTGTGACATGATCTTTTCCCTCTGCATTTCTCTCCCTTCCTTTACTGGGTTTGTTATCTTTATTCAAACTGGAAAAAGTTTTCTTTTACATGCAAATTCCATTAGCTTTTTGATAAAGTTGTCAAGGAAAAATGCTGGTACTCTGCCATATGGAAGCATTTATTCACTACCAAGTATGTAAATTAGATTACATCCTCGATGGCAGCTGTGTTAATTAGCATATATTGGGCTCATGCTACAACTGGACCCAAAGTTTCTTTTTTATTTTCCTTTGTTTTTTCCTTTTTCCCAAGCTACTCTTTGGGCCTTCACAAACCCTGTTAACATGACCAGATCTGCCTCAAATCCCTGCAAGAGTCCTTCTGAGGATTAGAAATTCCTCACAGCATTTGCCCTCCGCCAGAGTTTTCCCTGCTGAAGATCTCGGTGGGGCCAAGGAGACTAGGGGAACCCCTTTGGGGAATGAGGAGATCTGCTTCGCAACATGGCTTTAAATGTTGACTGGACTTATTATGAGGCATACAAGCTCTGCAAGGGCCCTCAAGTTAATTAGGGGAACTTGCCAAGGTCTGTCAGACACTTGGTGGTCATCACTGGATCCTTCAGACTTTTGGCAAAGCTTCGGAGACAGCAACATGCCAGTGAAAGGCTCTGGCTGTGCTAAGTAACCACGACTGCATTCCCCCAGAGTTACTACTGTTTCTTGGAAATAGCAAAAGCAACTGAGCAACTCATGAATTTCCAAGCAAACCAGGTCTGATAATTATTCTACTGATACTTCTTCTTAGGCCCTCCCTAAAATTTGGCCCCAAACCCCTTGAAAGTCATCAAGTAGTCAAAATACTCAATTTTCCTGTTTTGCGTCAGATTTGATGGAACAATTTGTATTGGTGCCTGCACCTTGAAGCTGACACATTTGGGAAGCTTTCTGAAGCAATAATGGTATTTGAATTTTCAATATATTGAAAATCATTGAAGTGAAAATTTATACTCTAGAACACAGAATAGTGATAATTTACCTCTGCAAAATTCATTATTTTCAATATAATGCATTTGCTAGCCAGAGCCTATTTGCATGACAGCAGCTGAGGATCGTGTTTCCACAAAAAAATGTAAGATTTTTTCTTAACAAGACAAAATAACCTTAGAAGAGCCCAAAGCATGTGGCTGACAGCAGCACCAGATCTCCTAAAGAATGGCATTTGATGGAGGAGACATGAACCAGAAATGCCAATTTCTTGTCATTTTTAGTCATGACACTAGTTACAAAAATTAGGATGTTGATGTTATTATTGCAGCTATATTCTAACCAGCTTACACATGTTCAGCCAAGTTTGGCCTTCTATACAGTAGACAAAAGTGATATTGTTAAGCATAAGGAATATGTCCCATTATGTGCAGATGTTTTACCCTCTGTTTTCATCAGTTCAGTTATAGGATGCTAGTTAATGATGCTCTGAGATTTAAATTTGACATCTCTTCCTTCACTGCAACCTCATGTGTATGTTCAGAATCATAATGTAATTGAACAGATAACCTCCTGTCCACAGATTTATTGCACCTTGCCCTGCTTTCATCTGTACAGCTGAAAGCAGAAGTATATTAGGAATCTGAAGGAAGTTTAGGAAAGCATCAACCTCCTTTTGCAAGTATTTTTATAGGAAAGACTCCTGGAGGCAAATCATCCTCAGCAAACACAGTGCTCCACATCAGATTTTAAGAGAAGTGAGAAAGAAAAGTAGTACTCTCCTTTGCAGTGTCTAGCCAGACAGTATGACTTGGAGTAGGATATGATATAAGTGCTTTTCAGAACTTCTGTTTTGCAGTAATTTTCTGAATAGAGTCATTATTGTTATCCAAGTATTCGACCAGCATAAACCAAGTTCTTACACTTTCAATTCATTTTGAAGCAAACACATGTTTCAGTGAGTTGCTTAAACACAGAACTCAAAATAACCCTATAGTAAAGCCCAATATTGATACTCATCTTCATTAGGATGAGGTGTGACTTGATGTGACAATGAGTTAGGAGGCTCCAAGCAAGAGATGCACTCTCCTTGATGCATTGATTCTCCCGCCGTATTTCTACGGTGTTGATGCCAAAGATTTGTGGACCATGATTCAGGCTCCTAAGTATGACTCTATAATTGCTGTCACTATTGAATAATGATGGGGAAAATTATTCTTATGCTACTGTTAATCCTTCAGGAAACTGGAAGTCTTGCATCACATGCATGCAAAGATGTATGCACAGGGCAGGCCATAGTTAAGGGAATCCATTTTCTTAATTTTTCTTAATCCATTTTCATTGATCTAAAACTTCTTACTTTTCAAACTTAATTTTCCACCACTGTAAGAACATGCATCTTTTTTCACTTTGTGAAAATACTTCTGGTGCTTCCTCCTTGGTGCCCAGATTCCTTGAACTCTCCAGTCCAGTCACTCTTTCCTAACTAGCTGTAATTCTTGAGCTGACTGGTACAACTGGGAGTGAAATTATACTCTCTCATACTCAGTGCCAGTTTTAATTAAAGCTCTGTCTATGCTGAGTGACTCATTAGATTGAGTATGGCAATGCCAATCAGCATAAGTATTGACACCGACATCACAGAACGGAAATCTATAATTG
Organism: Grantiella picta; assembly: GCA_013397955.1. Lineage (NCBI taxonomy): Eukaryota > Metazoa > Chordata > Aves > Passeriformes > Meliphagidae > Grantiella > Grantiella picta. Next base: position 627,095 of record VZRM01006908.1, read on the forward strand.
GGGAAATCCTAACAGAATCCTAGCAGAAATAGTTACTTCCTCAATTTATTGTTGTAGATGCTGGGAACTAATTGATTTAAATATTAATTAGAAGATTAACTATTACTCCTTCACTATGTAATTTCTTCAGCTACCTGCCTTTGGGCCTGTTTATGCACTCAGCTAAATACTTGCTCATTATAGTTGTAGTTCAGGACAGTATTTTTGCCTGCATTTAAATTCAAACATACACTTAAATAGTTTTCCAAATATGGATGCTTTCTCAATTTGTTATTTAATTTACATTTCATGCCATTTTTTCTCTTCAGTTATTACTCAAAACCTGGTTTGTTTTTTCTTTAAGTGCTGTAGAAATAGGAATAACAATGCCGAAGTATTTTATGAGCCTTTTTTCTTTCCAAATTAAAAAAAAAAAAAGTCTCATTTTATTAGCACCAAAAGCCAGATGCTCTTTGCTGGTTTTAAGTCCCCTGACTTGTATCTGTTCACTGAAGTTTAATGCAGGGAAGAGCAGTCAAGTAATTCTTAATTTTTTATCTTGGTGTTAAAATTTTGCATTAACCATAAAACAGTTTGTTCCCTTGAAAATAACAATTTGAACAGTAAAGGGAAAGATTTTTTGCAAAGCATTTTGAGGAGTTTTTCAGCTATAAACCACTCTCCCAGAGTCAGCAGAGGATTAGTAAAATAAACTTCTTTGAATTATACTAATGAAACTCAGTGAAATATAGTGGTACATGGCTTCTCCAATCTACACTATTCTACAGAGATTTTCATATTGCAATCTAGCATTTGAAATTATTTTCTAATGCCAATATCAGTACATGAAGCCTAGAGTGCTCTGGGCAGCCTAACAGCAACAACGTTTGTCTACCTGTAGTCTAACAGTCTTTACCTCAGGGCAGAAGCCAGATCAGAGTTTGCAAAGGTCTTTTCCATACACTGTCAAGAGAAAACCAGACCCAAAGAAGGGTGGCACAGATTGTTGAGTAAATCACCTCACTTTTTCGCTCTTACCAGGTATGCAATAATACCACAGGCAAAGGAATCTGGGGAGAGTTGACCTACTGAAATCCAAGTTGCATCCCACTCTTCCTGTAAAACAGAGAAATGGAAAATTGCAATTCTGAAAAACATTAGGAGTCAAACTCTTCCACACCAAAAACATGTGGAGGGTGAGGCAGGGTTTGTATGTTGACTAATTGCAAAAACTGATTTTTGTTCAGGTAAAATTTATCACTGCAAAATTATGAAAGCTTTATTTTCATCAGAAGTGTGACCAGTGGCAAGACCTAGACTAACATCTTCAAAGAAAATTTTTAACAGAAGCCAGCATAACAAGATCTCAAATTTACGTTTAAAAATTTTGCTGGAAATATTTTCCATGGCACTCATGCTAATATGCATGCAAGTGTATATATGTGTGTAGTCAGGCACGTGCATGGGAATGCTCTCAGTTTCCTTGCAGATGGTCATCAAATTTTGTGGTGAAATAACCCATCCATTGAAGGTGAGGCAATATTTTTTCATTCCCAGCCATTTTCTGGTCTCTGCACAGGTCTGTTTGCTTCTCCCCAGCTTTGCAGTCATGTTTTGAGCAAAACCACAAAAGTGGCTTTGGGTGCATCTTTTAGGTCCATGTCTTTTCAGGAGAATCTTTCTGCCTCTTAAAATGTGTTGTGTTCTCTCAAAGGTGCAGTTAGTTGGACCTTGCACACTTGCAGAAGGATCATCTTTGAACATAAGTGGTTCCTTTTCTCTCGTAAACAATGCTGAACTGGGTAGGTCCTCCTGGTTAAAGTCCATCCCCCATTATTGTGGATTATTTCACTGTGTAAGTGGAACACTCATGTTGCCTCCTGTCAAAATCAGAGACCTGATGAAGAGTTGAGCAGGGTGCACTGCATGCATCTGGGGGGAGTGAGAAGGGGTGTGCTGGGGCAGGATGCATATCACACCTCACTGGAGTCAGCTGGCTGCAGCTGAAAACCTTCTGAGATTAAAAAAGTCATTGCAGAGGTGCTCAGGAAGCAGCAAGCACAATACTGGCTTTTTCTGTTTTCCCCTAAAGGTAGAAGCCCTCAGCTCCAGGGAGACAGTATTGGTTTCATGGGCTGGGAAGAATCTTCCCCAGCAAAGATTTTGGTGAGCAGTGTGTGTGTGGGTAGAGCATGCCGTGGGAGACAACCGCGGGCTGATATGAGAGATGATATCAGAGATTAGTTAACCGTATGGGCTGAGTCCCTGGGGAGGTGTGTGAAATGAATCAGATTAAACAAAATTGATAATGTGAATACTTAATCAAACAGACAAAGGTAGTCTGCACAGCTAATTAGGGGCAAATAGAGCGTCCCTCTTGTACCTCATTTAACTGACAAATTGTGCAGACAGTTTTAATGGGAGTCTGTTTAGCAAAGAGAAGGCTGTACAGTTGACAGCTTGGCAAAATGTGGTTTCTGTAACACCACATGATGCTTATGGAAATTAGCCTGGTGCAGCTGAGCTCAGAGTAGGTAAGAGCTGCCCAAACTCCAGTAAAATGGTAAACCAAACCTTTTGTAGGCCCCTGTTCCTGACTTCTTAAAGGGGCCCTGACGCTTTTCTGCAAGCTGGCAAGGAACATTTCTGAAAAAGCAAAAAGGATCATTAGCAATACCAGAAATGACCACTTCTGTAACCAAGACGGCAGACAAAAAAATTCAAAATATATCACCTTAGCTTATTGCAGTTTTATGTTTGGTCCTCTGTAACCACAAAGTTACTTTCTTAGCTTCTCAGGAGTTATGTAAACATGAATTACTGTCAATATTTTGCATATGAAATGACTGTGCAAAGCAATTGGCTGAGTCCTGCAATATAGGCCAACTCCAGGGCCAGGCTGAGGGCTGAGCAGTCAGATAAACCTGAGACCACAGCCTGTCTTCTGAGACAGGACGGTCTCTGCTACACCGTGGAGGGAGTTTCCTAGCAAATACAGGTCTCCAGTTTCTTATGCCCTGAGTAACACAAATGCAAAACTTTTATACATTTTCTGATCACTCCTTCCACTGCATCCTTCTTTGATCTTTCTCCAAACCAACAATATCTCTTCACTGTTTCTCTATCTGTGTCCCCGAGGTTCACATACTTAGCCCTCTTCCAAAGGAAGATGAAAATGTTTGGGTATATTGTAAAATATGATGAGAGACTTTATAAAAATGAATTAGAGACCAAACTCTTCATCAAAGTGAGACAAGTGGCCAACTCTTGTTAGTTCCCTAAGGCCTTCAACAGATCTTTCATGAGCAGCTGTTGCACTGAAATAAGAAAGAAAAGTGCTCTGCTTGTAAAGGGAGCATAGCTAAATATGCCTTAAATTTATGAAACTATATTCAGGCTTCTTCTATAGTTTTGGATCTGCAACTGCAGATCTGCATTCTAACCTACATAGAATTTCTAGCATGACAAATGTGAGACACAATAGCTTTAACAAGGGATTTTGAGCACATCCTTTTGTGTTGGTTCTGCTCAAGACTGCTCTGTCTCACACTAAGTGTCAGGAGGAAGGGGAAGAGACCTGCTATCCATGCAAGACCAGGTCATAGAAGTTTTGCTGGGAGTCATTATCTGGAATGTGGCACCCTCTGTGGTTAAGCCTCTCTTAGTTTCACCAGTGCCTGAACATCACAAGAATTTGGTGTACACTTGTGATGCACAGAGCTGTGTACATCCATGGGTGTGCACATATGTGCTGTGTTCACTCAGACAAGCTAGACATTTTGACCACAAAATCAAGATATTGTTATGTTTAGAGAGTGAGAAATCTGAGGCTGTACTTTCAACAGTGACTCCCCTCTTGATGTTGGTCATTTCACTTAACTCTCCTGTACCTCAGTTTCTACACCTACAAAACAGGACTATCCTCGCTGCTTCAGAGCACCATTAGAACGAAATGCCATGTTTGCCAGGACCATTGGTGGCAGAGCACAGGATCTGGCATAGTTCAAATCCTTAGTTGATGAGAACTGACTAGCACAGCCCAAATCATGTGTTGAAAGTGTCCAGGAAGATAGTACAAATCTTAGGGAATTCATGGCCTCTGCTTTTGTGACTCATTTGGGAAGCACATTAGCTTCCTTCCCTTCCAATTAGGTGATGCTTGTCACCTCAGCACTGCAAGGACTTCAGCAGAAGAAAGGTGGAGTGTTGCCATCTCCACAAAAGCATGGAGTGTTGTCTCGTTTGACATCTGACTTATGCTTAAACATCATCCACTGTTGAAAGGCATGAGTTTATGATGGAACATAAAGATGCTATACACATGCTCAGAACTGAACATTTCAGGAGTGAAGTGTATTATATGTGTAATAAAGCTGCAAACATGAGGTACAGCCTGGAGCTAATGATTTTGCTGAATTCACTTCCGGAGCTCACCTTGTAAAGCTCTGCCCTTGCAAGAAAATTCCTTAATACAGAAATTATAGAAAAACTAAATAAAAAGTAGGAAAGAATAGGAATTATTTAATCAAACAAATATTACATACCAGTTAAAAAAGCTTAAAATTTGATCCTTTTATGGTTGTGAGCTATTTAGGCCTGTATGCAGTAGGTTTTTCCTTGTGTATCTTTTCAAGGAACTTTCATAACATGTAAAGCCACCAGATTAATTTATTGAATAGTTTCACATATTTGGGCAGAAATCTGTGTAAACCAGCAATTCCCATTCTGGTCCCTAGTGATTTATTCATTTTAGTCCACCTCCACTAATGTGGAATGTGTGTAATGGAAATTTCCCACAGTACAATACAAGTGTTTTAGTTTGGCAGGTAGCATTTGGAAAACAAAAGAAAGAAGGAAAGAAGGGAAGGATAAATGATGGAATGAAAAAACAAAGGAACAAAAGAGAAAGGAATAGAAAAAATTATGGGGAAGCTTCTGTCTGAAGGCCCCAATTCCCACTTCTACACCTCTGAGAAGCAGACTTTCTGTCAGGTGGACACAATCCAGCTATTACAATGGCTGGAAAAGCCTTTGGGAAGTAGGAGAATTTCTTTTTTTAACCTCTTCTCTAACTTGTTAAAGACTGTGTAAATCCCACCAGCTCCCTCATGAAACGCTTGCCTGAGCAAAAGTTCTTCCAGCACATTTTTTGAGTCTCACATAATTGAAATAGGAGGGGGTTTGAGCCTGATTCAATAGAGCAGTTTGAGTTAATTGATAAACCTTCCCTTTTTATTATCAGTGCTACCCTTCTGTCTGAAAGGCAGGGAGATTTCCTTATGGGATTTGAGCAAATATTGGAAATTGCAGTGGCAAATTAGCAAGGGCCGCAAACCAGAAGTGACAGCTCAAGGAGGATGGTGGAGGGAGTGGAGCAATCCCCTACCAGTAGCAATTGGCCAGACTTATCATATGGACTAATCACAACAGAGCTGGTGAAATAATGGGCACCAGATGTTAGCGCTTTGTAGACGTTGGCTCTCTGGAGACCAGCTCCACCAAGCGAGCTCCCCAGGAGCAGGAGCATGGCTCTCTCATCTATTAATAGGACAGGGGGCTGCTGGTCAGTGCCTATTCCACGTATCTAACTGGTGATACTGCAGTCCTTTTCCTCAGCTTAAGGAATATTTGCATTCATGAGGAGCGTTTCTGCAGCATGTATGCCTTAGATTCATGGCACTTCATTTTGCTAAGACATGAACGAGTGAGTGAAAACTAGTCATGCAATGGATCAAATCACTGGTGGTTGTCTCCACAGAGATCTTTAATAGGGATGCTGCTCTGCAAAGTACTGAAAATTTCTCTGCAGAATTTTACAGCTGCAAAGGTTTTACTGGCACAGTGGGTAGGAGGGACTTGGGGTGGGAAAGTTTTCCCCCAGCAGCTTTGCAGACAAAGTCTTAAACTGCTCTCCAGAGTCCAGGAGCTGCAGAGAGGAGAAATCCAGAGAAGGAGCAAAGCAGACTCTTCTCTTGCTCTTATGTATTGTGCTCCCAGACCAGGTCTGGCCACGATCTAGCCTTCTAGGATTATCTTGTGCCTCTCTAATTGTTTATACTAAGCTTGCTTGAAAAGACAGGGATTTGAAGCTAAGCCTCTGCTCATAGCACTGCGACCAGTGCTGCTGCCAGCTGCATCACTCTGTGCTGTGCCACGGCTCAGAGGGACAATGTGGCTGCAGATTAGGTTTTGTGCAGGAATCAAACCTGGCTAGGTAATCAATCTGGTGGGTGGGCAAAGAGGGTCAGGGACCTTGCCTAAAATAAGTCAGAAGTGGAATAGGAGACAGTCACAGAGCTAAATATAATTGCTACTTAAAATAAGACAAATATATCTGTGGGCCATGTTTGCTGTGGTTTGTTCTAAGGGAGTCATATCTGTAGAGTGGGCCCCATCACTGCCAGTGTTGGCCACAGACCAACACTGTCTTCAGCACTGCCAACCCTTTCTCCTTTCTGATGCTGACTGATGTGGTTTCAGTTTCAGACAGATGGGAGCTGTCTCTCCTATCTGATCTGTTCATCTCCTAGAACAGGACCTGGGCTTTTCTATGGGCAAAGACCCATCTCTGCAGAGGGGCTGTAACATGAATGGCCTCTGAAGATATTGAGCAAATATCAATCTTCTTCACTCTTAGAGATACTGACCACTGTGTCCAAAAGCAGAGGTGCAGGCAGTCCTGTTTACCCATGTCCTCCTCAGCTGAGGATAAAGAAGCTTTGATGAGGAAGATCTACAATGATATGTCATACACTCATCAATTGTATAATAATGACAGAACTATAGGAATAATCTTTGGTATTTTTAAAATAAATATATACTGTGTAGTTCGGTGGACATCAACACATATTTGTGCTCAGAGTGAATGTGGCTACTGTGCTTTTGGGTTGGAGTGGGCTTTTGTGTAGCTGGAGACAGTGGAGGTAGCACTGTCCCATCCCTACAGAGAGGACATGCCATCTCTTTTCTGGGAGCTTCTGTAAGCAAGAGTGAGAGAGTAAAGCTTGGAGGTTTTCAGGGTAAATGGAAAACTGTTCATTCTCCTGAATTTCAAGTGGGATTTCAGAGCTTGTTTCTCTAGTCCTTGGCATTGGCAGGGTTTGCCAGTCCTTCAGTTATTCTGGATACCTCACTTTTTACCTTGACAACTGGCTTTCAGAAAACATTAAGCACTTCCTCTCTGAAAATGAAGACAGCTTCACCTTTTGCTTGTGTCAGGTCAGACTGGGCACTGGAAACTATTCATTACTTTTGAAATCCAGCCCCTGTGTTTTAAGGGGAATTGCAGCCCAAAAAGAGCTCTCCTGAGAGGGACACTGATAGTAAAAATTACTTGGCATGTGGTTCTGCTCATTCATAGCTGGCAAGGACCTGGGATCTCATAGAAATCTGATGTTACCAGATTTGTTATTGCAGGCACTAGAACCAGATAAATTTGGATACACAACACACTGCTCCCCAAAAATATGTTTACCTTTTACTGTCGCTTTTAACACTAAACTACATTGACTTTTCTTCCCTGAGTGAAGATTTCAGTGGTGTTTATTTATAAAAATATGAGGAGTTTTTTTCTGGGAACTTTCTTGGCAGTTTTTGTTTGTGTGAGAGAGCTTAGAAAACATGACAGAACTGACAGCTTCCATTTAAATGCCAAATGTTTCTTCCTAACTCCAATCTGCATCTAAAACAAAAAAGAAAAACCTATGCAAGACACAGACATTCCTTGCAGTCATTTTGGCTATTCCTGTGGTCCCCCAAGAGTTGTAGTCTTTTTCTTTTGACACTTAAGATCCAACGATCAATCACCGAATACTTCCCCCTGTATCTGGATTCGCAATCAGTTGTGCTCTCCGGCATGTGCCAGGAACATCTTCCCCTCCCCTCTACAGGACGCATTTCAACTTGAAACAGCAGCTTAGCCTTTGCAATTGCAATCACCAGCCTGATGATGTCTGGTGAAGAATGGCAGGAATGCCCTAACCAGAGAGGTGAGAAGGGAAAGAGTCGGAGGGTTTCTGTCAATTTCTGACAGTGGCAGAAACATCCTCTTTTCCTGATGAGCTGCCTTTCAAGTCTTGGCAGAGCCATTACCAATTCTATGGCTGCCTTTCCCTGCATCTGGGGCCATCTGTCTTTACTCCTTCCATTCTGAAGTCAGAAAAGAAAATTATTTTCACATTAGCAACTCATTAAATGGTTCCAAACTTGTAGCACAATCACTGCTGGAGCCAAACCCATTGTTTTTGCACTTCCAAATACGTACTTGGAAGCATTGTTCAGAGATCAGGGGCTGGCTTGCAGGACCTTCTGTCATGCACATGAGCAAGTGGGTGGGGTGGGGCCCTGTCACCCTCATCCATCATACTCCATCAATGTCACCACCACCTGCAGAGGCATTACCCCCAGTCACTCACTCACTTGGTCGTTTATTTCTGTCCATCAACATGAGCAGAAGGAGAGAATATCTGTAGACAGTATCAGAACTGGTAAAATTCTTGAAGTTTGTTTAAGGCAGTGGAGATACTGAAGACTGTCTGATGACTTAGGCGAGTTGCACTTTGAGCTTAGTTTCTCAGCAGTTTAGGTGGTCAGGTACAGTGTTGATACTCACCGTGCAAATGCCCCAGGCTACTGCTGATTAATTCATGCAAAAAGCAGTGTCTTTGACTGGAGAAAAACAGAAAAGCTGCATTTCAGGAGAGTCTTATCACCGAAGGGAAAGACAGTAGTCTCTTTTGAAGACCTGGATCAAACTCACCTTTAGGTCTCCTACAAAACCCCTCAGTTTCCACTCCCTGCAGTGAACCACTCACTATTTGAAAGTTCCTGATCACCAAGTGTAGGGAAAGCGGGATATCCAGCAAACCCCACATCCAGCACAGCCCCACCACTGCTGGAGAGAGCACTGCTGGCCTCAGTTGCCCTGCACTGCCCAAGGCACACTGAAGAGCCGTGACAAGTGAGTCACTTCTGTGGGACACCCCACAAGAAAGCAAATACTTTTCTGTACTGCTTGGCTAAGCCAGTGCTAACATCTGAACTACTTCTAACATTTCAGTCTCTCAACTGGCTGCTGAAGTCCTCTTTGGGAACAGCCACAAGCTCCCTCAGCCTGCCCAGCAGCTTGAAGCAGATGGTGGATGTGGTACCCTCTCTCCAGACTTTTCCAAAGTGGTTGTGTTCCTGTGGCTTTCCTGGGAGCTGACACAGGCTTTGGGAGATGCAGCTGCATTTCAGTGGCTGAGCAAAACATTTTCTGCATTGCATATGAAAAGCCTTCTGGGAATCAGAGGGTATTAATCAATTTTACGTGTACCATTCCTTGTCTTTAAAAATCAGGGCTCTCTGCACATTGTTAAAGCCTCCCGGAGCCCTTTCTGTCCCTGGAGTCGATCACTGTGAAATGAGGACATGTCACAGCATAGCTTATTAGGGAAACCAGGGTGTTTCCGTTTGTTCGGATTTGTACAGAAAAGGGTTTTTCACAGGGGCTATGCTTTGACAGTCTCGTCCTCCCCCAGGCTGGTTCGCATTTAGCAAGGGGCGGCTGACAAAGCTCCTGGGCCACGGAGATCCACAAGGTGCTTGCAGCTGGCACAGATACCTCATTAGAAATTCATTTTTTCCTGTCATAATAACAAAGTGCAGAGCAGCGGTGGCAACATAGTTTCGTATGGGAAAGCACACAAAAGGGGACAGCTGAAAGAAGCTGTGCTTTTCTCCTGTATTTCCAGCCCGACAGAAGCATCTTCAAAGGGAGCAGCCTTGCCCGTCCGCCGCACCCTCTTGGCCTGAATCGCTTGAATGGCATTTTATACACCTACTGCACCCTGGGGCCAGCCAGCCTCCAGGAAACCCATTCACCCGACCCCGCTCCTTTTCCCGGCGTTTTGTTGTGTCCTACTCCACGGAAGCAGTGGGCAAATAAAAATGACAGCCCTGGTTTGTGAGCCTCAGCTCCCTCGCAAGCATTTCTGAAACCCAAACCCTGCTCGCAGGCAAGAGGTGTCAGTTCATTTCTTAAGGGGGAGGGTCGAAAACCTCCAAAAGCAGAGAATGACTGCTGTCTAATCGCCCTCTCTGTTTATTTGTGTGGTGAAAGTGAAAAAGGAGATTTAGGAGGGCAGAAGTGAGAGGAGAGCAGCATTGCTGCTGCGACTGTCTCTGTTGGGATAGTGCGCAGATGAGGGCTATTGAGGAACGGGAACAGTTAGGCACTGCAGGGATGGAGAGTGGCAGTGAGGGACCCTTCTCAGGCACAAGCATCTTGATCTGCCTCCCCAAAGCTAATGAAAGAAGAGACTAGGTTTCTGAAGTCAGGAGATTTCATCTTCCTGGAAGTGTAGGCTGAAAGCCTGACAAAGATTGCATTTAAAAATTTTGGCTATATTTTTCTCCCCATTATTTCTTTTCCATCTTTCCTTCCTTTTTTTTTTTTTTTCCCCTGCCTTGCACCACCACAGGTATTTAAAAAAAATAGGAGGATGGAGGAGACAGACAGAAAATGAACAAGCAGTATGGGAATGGGAAAGGACTGATGGACAAGAACTGAAAGTCCTGAAACAATGTAGTTACTAGTCAGAAACTTCTCTCTCATGCACAGACCAAAACCACATGCAATAATTTCCCTTTTCAGACAGTGGGTTGTTCGATTTCTTAACATAAAAACACAACTAAAAAACAAAATGAAGCAAAACAAAATGAAAGAACAATAACAACACCAACACCAACACCCCAATAAAAAAAAATCCTGATGCAAAAATTTAGTCTGATCTGTGCTACACATTAAACACCGACACCTCACCATTAGTCCAATCCTCCATAACACAGCACCAAGAAGCTTTGGCTTTGTACTTCTGTACAGCATATGAACCCACTTTGATCCCTCAGCCTGGAAGAGAAGATGCCAGGGAAGAGCACCAGGCAGACTACGGGTGCAAATGCAGTACTTGCAGTTTTCTGCCAGAGAGATCTGAATCCTCACTTTGCTGTATGTGGTAGCCCAGAGACACCAGCATCAGAAATCTGGGGTAGTGGGAGTGTGAGGGAGACTGCAGACTGTGAGACAAAGACCACTGGGGAAATCTTTAACACATTCCAGGAGTACTGTCATCCATGAAAGAATAATGTATAGATGCCTTTTCTATTCAAGAAACCAACTGTGGGGCATTTTTACTATAGACATTGTCAATAAAGGTATATTCAGGAAATGGGGATTGACTGATAAATGCTCAAAAGTGCCCAAATGTACTACATCTAATTTTAGGCACTCTGAGAACCATTATCTAGCTCTCCAGAGAGCTCTGCCTTTCTCCACTGCCTAAATGGTCAGGGACTGGGATGACTACCTTAAGTTCAGGCTATTATAAACTTAGTTAAACTCTTCCATCCCTCAATGTCACATTTCAGAAGTAGTTTAGTCAAGGGTACTGAGCATCCTTCTAAAAAGAGTCTCTAATGCATATGGCTAGCACAGACCTTTCCCGTGAGAATTTTTCTCTCTTTTTCTTGTGTTTTTATAAACAAAGATAAAGTTTGGATGTTATTAAAACAGTTTGTCGAGATGTGCGCAGTTCGGGCCTGGCCAATAGGCTTAGGGGGAGGTTTCAGACTGACCAATCTGAGTGACCTTTGAAAAGTCTATATAAGCTGGAAAAATAAAAAAATACAGATCTCTTTTATGCCACACTGAGTCGGAGGTTCTTTGTCTCTGCTAGCGGCTCAACAGCAACAATGGCACAAGTAGTAATCAGTGAGCACAAGAGATATTTGGGATATTCTTAAAGAGAGCACCTCGGGAGGACAAGGATGGGGATACTTGGCAAATGTGGAGATGAAACTTGAAAAGAAATCCAAAGCAAAGACCTCCACCACCTTGGCCTGCAATAGGAATTTAAGAAAAATGTCTATCAGGCTGAGCAGAACATGCAGTTAAGGGGAGATGCTGATCTTCACTAACTTGAGCTGCGCAGATATTTGGGTTGTGCTCCCAGCTCATTGCCAGGGCCTCATTTGTTCTTTGTCTGCCAGGGGATTTCCAGAGGGTCCTTTGTTCTGTCCAGTTGGCAAGAGTAAGGGGATGGGGGTAGGTTGGAAGTGCTGTTGGGGGGAGTGTCCATATTGCCATCCATTTGCAATAAGAAGATAGGCTAGGTGAGAGGAAAAAAGACTGATCTGATAAAGTCAAGGCAGAATTATTTACCTGAGACATTGAACATTTGGGCAATTTGTATGACCCCCAGGTTAAAACTGAGCTCTAGGTTGTTTACATGCAGCAAATATAGGATATGCTCATATGAGGGTTGCAGGTGACATCTCTACCAAATGAAATGCACCATCACTGTGTTTCCTGCCTCCAAGACTAAGTGGCACATGACACTCATGTCCACATGATTAAACTCTCTTCTCCCCATGACATAGTCCATAGCACTCTCCAGGGACAATCTGTGCTCCACACTCTGCCCTGAAGGGAGGCATTGCCTAATTAAGCCCTGCCTTACCAACTCAAACAGAGCTCTGCTGAGGCAGGCACTAACTATGAACCGGGGTGGGGGGGGGTGACCATGGGAGGGTGCCTGAGCCACACTCTGATCACAGTTACCAGTTTAATTACACAAAGGAGTAAAATAAAGAGTACCTGTGTAGAGGTGTGAAGGAATAATGATAGATATCTGACCAAGAGAAGATTTCCTCCTTGTAAAGCAATGTGTTGGATCTGTAGATGAATCTGCTGCATTTGAAAGACTCCTTACAGAGATTGTCAGACTAGTATGCCTAGAATTAGGAGATGGCAAATATTTCAGTTAAGTGAAAACGAAAGTGAGCTCAGAATTAATATTGGAAAACACAGATTCAGCAAAAGACAAACCTGTCATGAAGGGGTTAGATTGGCCATATAGGTTTTGTGATCAGATTGCCAGAAGGACAGAGGATCTGGAGCATGAATTGGGCAAAAAGCCAGGTGTGAGGTCATGTGGCTGATTCAGAGCAGGGATTTAAGACTCTGTCAACTCCAGTTCCTGACAGGACACTGCTTAGCCAAGGGTTGGATGTTTGAGAGGGTTGCCCACTTTTCCCAAGGAAGAATCAGAAGGGTTGCCCTGATAGATCTATGAGAAATCTCAAAAAGCATGTATTTCCACAAAAGAAATCCAGAGGTTTTAGGTTGAGTCTAAGGTATCCAATGCTGATTAACATGACACAAAATAAAATCCTGCTAGTGTCTGGTAACCCTTGGGAAAAAAAAAAGTCTCCTCTCATCGCTGGTCTGCGTTCCTCGGCCTGAGCTATACTCTTGCAAGCTGTCTCACAGATAAGACAGATCCAGTGGTGCCAGATGGGCTCAGAGCATCTCTATCTGCTCATACCTGCCAAATACCTTAACCTGAGACTTCACTGCATAGATTGCACTGGTTAGCTGTCAAGTCCATTTGCCTGCTAAACAATATGGTAAGTTCAGCAATCTACAGCACTCGATAAAGGCTTTGGGATATCACATCCCACACTGAGTGCTCATCCCACAGTCTGCACCCAGCCCTATGCTTGTTTCTCTTTTAGTGTCTGGGGTGCACTGAGTAGTGTTTGCCTGCTTTGTGGTGCCTGGTAACAAGGGGAGAGCAGCAGGCAGAGACCATGGAGAGGGAACACATGGCCACAGAGATGGTGATGTTGGGTGCCTGCAGCTGCTAATGAATGTCCAGTGAGAGGCATTATAAACTCACCTGTTGGAGGTTTGACTAATTCATACTGCTCTCTATCCTAGATGACTATTCTTGTTGTTAAATGCTAATACTCCTTTCTGCTCCTTCTTTCCCACACTGCATTAGGCTTGCAGGGGAAAAATGGACTGAGAAGACATACAGGATGTCATGGGCAGAGCTCAAGTCTCATACGGCTAGAGAAGATGTCAAAGTCAGGGGAAGTGCTTCTCCTGTCCTCTGTCCAGAGGGATGAGTACTCAAGACACTTTCTTGGCATCTCTGACGACCTTTGTAAAGGTAAATTCTTAGAGTAGCTTCGGAGACCTGGAGGTGGAAGTTACTGCCCTGTGTAGTACACCCAAAGCCAAACATAAGGATTGTGAAATTCAGCCTCAAGGTAAAAACACATCTGTAACCTCACAGGCAACAAGCTTAACCAGACATGTCTGTGAAGCTTGCCGTGCTCTCACATTGCTTTCCTTCTTCCCCAGCCACCAATTCCTAGCAGACTACAGCACCAATATATGGAGTGAAAGTAATGGCCTGGGAGGTGAGACTTGCAGTCCAGTCTGGGCATCCCTGATCACCAGCAGCTATGATGTGTTTATGCCCCCAGGAAAAAGAGCAAAAGACCTTACATGAACCAGCTGTGGGATCATGCAGCCCTTTGACATAGTGGGCTGTCATTTAATCCTGTGTAATTGCAAGTGGGCATCAGCCCCGAAGCAAACAAGGTTTGTGTGTTTTTTCCCTGACTCTCGACCTGTTTAACTCGCACTGATGTGAAACACAGAATTCCCCTTGTTAAAAGCAGGGCAAGATCAGACTCAGAGGAAGCAGGAACCTGCTGCCTGGATTGCATCATATTCTCCTTCAGTACTTTTCCATGTCTGTTTAAGTATTGCTTTGGAAGCCGTGCTCCTTGTCCTGGTGCTGTCAGTCCTGTGTGTGGTGTTTGTTGTCCTCAGTATTTTATTTTTGTACAGAACTTTAATTAATTTTTTGTGTTGTGGCCTTGAGTGTAACTCTTTTGAAAGTAGCAGACCCCGAAATTCATTAAATGTGTGAAATGACAGGAGAGAAAGTGTGAAATTGTAGCAGTCGGTTTGGGCCTGATTAATAGAAATTTTTCCTGACAGTTGCTGGGCCCTTCTGGGGGTCAGTGGAATGGAGCAGCTGTAAAGACAGCAGGAGCAATTTAGAAGCTGCCTGATGGGGGCCATGCAGGTTTTGGAACAAGTGGGGAGAGTCCCATGCCCTTGTTCAGGCCAGTGGGAGATGATTGGCCACCACAGTGTCACGTTATCAAGTAGATTAGCCCAAGAGGTGCTCCCACTGCTTTGAAAGGGTTATTTGGCTTCAAGGGAGGTTATTGTTGTCACTACTATTTTCAGTCCTCCAGCAGAGTCACCCATAAAGCTGATTCTAGTGCATTGCCACATCTCCCTGGGTGTGCTTTTGCTAAAGAAACAAGCACTAGTGAGGGAAAAGCCCTGCAGTGGAAAGAGTTTGCCATTGCAGTGAGGCTGGGAAGAGATTGCTTTACTTTCTGTCCTCCTTGGTGGCTGAAGAGTCACCAGCCATGGCCCTAGCTGGGGCTTGATGCAGAGCTTAGGCTGCTGCTGGGTGAAGTTCTCAGTGGCAAAGGCAGCCAACACCAAGGACCACGGGGGTCAGATGCCTGTGCTCATGAGGAATATTTCTCTGGCTCCCACCAGGCACCCCAACCTGAACTGCTTTTTTCTTCTTTCTTTTTTTTTTTTTGGTTTTTTTTTTTGAGCAGCTCTATATAGCTAAATGCTTTCACCCTAAGAAAGATACAAAAGAAAACATCAAAGTAAATGTCCCCACACTGACATAAGGCTAGAATAATGGTGACCTAGTAGCTAAAGACTGGGACGAATACTGAAAGTAATTCACTCCCCTCGATAACAATGGGGCATGTGTGACAATGATATATACCAGGAGGCGAGGAGAGCCACTTTTGTTGGGTAGCGATACCCCACAAACCCAATTGTAGGGAGATCAATACTGTCATAGGACAATCATCAAAGACCATCAGCTCATCATATTTTCATACCATAAGCAGCTCAAGGCGCCGGGGCTGCCTCTCCGGCAGAAAGCCCCACGCGGAAATTTGAAGGGTGTGAAATCGACATGATTAATAATTATAGTTATTAGCACATGTACCAGCTGCTCATGTATGGTTTAGCCCGTGATTTATGGGGCCATAAATGCCCATATCTGCTTCTGATGCGGAAAGGAGAAGGGCACGCAGTCATGGGCAGAAAGCATCGTCCCTGGTGCCAGGAGCATTCCTCCCCCCTGCTCCTGACAAAATTAAAACAACAACAAAAATGGGCCAAAAAGTCACCTCTGCTCCACAGCAATGGAAGGAGCCCTTTTGTTCACATGTCTGCCTTAACGGCGGCTGAAACCTGTCTGCTCAATGTCCTCAAAGCCTTTGAAGTTTGGATCGCAGCTAACAAGGGCTAGAGATTTCCCTCCCCCACACAACTTCACACTGTTGCCAGGCTGCAAACAATCACCATACATATTACAGATGAAACCACAAGGACCAACAACAGAAAGAAAAACTTAATTGTCTAGTTGCCAGAAGTTAAAGCTTTTGTTTCCAAATGTAGCTTGGTTCTTCGTTCTTTCAGCTCTCCCCTAGCCCCTCCATCCATTTACAATGTTTCATCATAGAAAACTATTTTATTTTGACACAATCTGAAAAAAAGGTTTGAAATGGCCACACAAACAACATCACCACCCTCAGCAGTAGGTATGATGGTGCTTTAACTCTTTCATGATAATTCTTAACTTCTGAAGACTTGTAAAAATGATTTTTCCCCGTCAGAACAAGAAAATATGGTTAGTGCTGCAGAGAAGAACCCCAACCTGCCACAGCCTATGAATGCGCAAAATTGAAGCAAAGAGAGTCACAGACCTATTTTTCCATAGCATTCATAACCATAGACTAGCCATGTCTTGTTCTCAAGCAGAAGGCGAAGTGGTGTCCTGTCCTACGTGTGCTATTTCCAGCCTGCATTGAAGCCTGTAGTAAGGCTGCACCCCTCCTCTGGGTTAGGTCACAGCAGAGGGAATGGCAGAGTAAAAGTGTCCCCACTGCCTCTTGTGAAATCTGGTGAGCTGTGCTGTTCCATGAAGCCTGATAATCTCACACTGATCTGGTGAGCTAGAAACTTCAGATTTCCTGCACAATGAACACAAGTACAACTGAGAAAATAACACAGCACAGTAGAGCTTCTCAGGGGCTAAAATGATATCAAGGCATTGGAACAGCCTCTGGCAAACACTGGAGTTTGGATGCGACAAGGGAGACAAAGGAGGTTATGTCACAGTATTTCTATCTCTTCCATTCTACAAAAATATGATCAAACGGTGTATCAGAATAACAGCAAAGGCGCAGGGATGTTAAAAGGATTACTGAATTATTCTGCTTTTAAAGGGACTCCATGTAGTTCACATAGTTCAAGGTAGAGGACAGATCAGTGTTAATAAAATAACTTAGTAAAAATAATTCTTTTATTGAATCTCACAGAATTGATTTTCATTTCTTTTCTTCTGGGAAGCTGAGTTTTGAGGCCTAAAAATTAATCTGTGTTCATGCAAAGGGTTTTAATAAAACCTACACATATTTAATAAAACCTGCATAACTTTTCACAAATGTTTAGTCAAAACCAGTGGTTTTCCATTCAAAACCTGTTACAATGAGAAAAACCAACCAATCTTTAAAGGAAGTTAATTGAAAAGTTCATGGCATGCTCACCTGTTATATCCCTTTCCTTCAGTTATTGAAATATAACCCTCAAAGATCTTGTGAGTTTTAATCTATATGTCATTATTGGCCCTTTTGTATGCTCGGGAAGGCCTGGTTTTAAAATGAGAGCTACCAGTGGTAATTTGGATGCCTGTTTCTCCATGCATTGCTGAATCTGTATCCTAAACAAGAAGATTTTTTTCTCTTAAATTTTAAGTGTCGCTTCATAACATTAGATAACAACCGAGCTGTAGTCAGACAAGCTTTGCTCAGACACAGTGATTTGGCTGAGTAGAATAACTGGGTGAAATACAAGGACCTGGGGGCAGGGGTCAAACCAAACCATCTCATGCTTCCATTCCATCTTCCATTGCATGAATCTGCACTTCCCACAGTGAGACCACAGATGTGTCTGGTGTGTCAGGTCGAGGTGCTCCATACATATGGGTTCAGACACAGGATTACAGAGTTCACCAGTAAAGCCAGCACAGGGATACTTGGTGTGCACCACCAGCAATGCTTGTTGCCAGCACAGCCACATGCAGTGAGACCACTGAATTTTGGTGTCATTGGAGAGAAACAGCGTTTTCTCTGAGGACTCAAAACACCCACAGTCAGCTCTGATCTGGTGCGAATTGTTGACTGTTTTTCTTTTTTTCTCAGCCCATCATCCTAAAACAACCCTAAAAATCTCCTTTCCACAAAGCTATCTTGTGTGTGTATGTGCATGGGCACATGTAAAATGGATAGGTGTGGAGACATCAGCAGATTCTGAACTGTTTCTTGTAAAGCATTTCACCAGCTTTTGGTAAAGATAACGGTGCCAGGGATTCTTTATGCTGTCACCTTGGACATCCAAGGTAGATGAGGGCTGCAGATTCTTCCTTGTCTCATATTATAGGCTCGTGTGGCAAGAAAAAATCAGACTCTTTTTCCCTAGCTGCCTCTATACCTATCTGTAAACATGGTTATATGTCTGTGTGTAGTTTTAGCTAAATTATAAGTGTCAGAAAATTCTTAAATATTGGGTTATACTGGAATATTCCATCCCATCAGCCAGTCTTTCTATATGGCGGTGACAAAGTCATCAGCAAATGTGAGTTTAATTATTTTTTTTTTGAAGGAGTTTATGAGCAGAAGGATGCAAATATCTGTGTGACCATCTATATGCATCTATGTCTGCACTGTATGTGTGTATATATAACACACATCTCTCCACTTGAAAGGTGAGAGAAGTAAATGTAGTGACCAAGAAATATCCAAATAAAGTAAGGTAAGCTAATTTACATATTCACACAGAAACTGTGAATTCTGAATTACTGGTGTTTTTGTTATTTGTTGTATTCAGGATATGCTCCAAAGGGAATTATTCAGAAATGGTTTAATGTTGGTTGTATTCAATCAATTAATTAAAATGTCTCAAAAGCCTTTTAAAAAATGTAGTATTTATACACATACGGCCTGTTTAGATTTAACTCTCAAACAATATATCGATACATATTGTTTCTTACATAAAAGAAGTGATTTTACAACACACTAAAAATATCTGTTTTAGGACCAAGGGATGAAAAGTGGGAAGGGAACCTCATTTCAGCAAGAAAAAACAAGATCTCTCTCACTTTTTTAACAAACAAGTAAAGAAAGAATAGCAAGGTCTCACAAGAGGTCTGTATGCATGGCAGAGAATAAACAGGGAGAACCACCTGTGTAGCAGGATAATGAAGAATGACCTGTGACATAACTTTGGCCTCTGGTTATTTTGCCTGATTTCATAACAGTGTTGTATCAGACAAACCCGAGGTTGTTTTCTGAAGTTATGGTTTTAAGTAGTACTTAGAAAACAATGAGGAAGTATGTGACTGCCTTAGCAAAAGCTAAGGAAGAATAAAGGAAGATGGAATCAGGTGACAGAACATTCCAAGAAAGCCCAGGAGGTAGTTGTCTCGTTGAAACTGTATCTATGTAAATACATATGTGCACAGGCATGTGTGTGCCTGTGTACGTGTATGCATATTTGAGTATATGTGTTTTTTGATCTGTGTGTTTGTATGCAAAAGACATTCAATAATCTCTTAGGTTACCTTTCATAAGAGCAGATGAAATGAGTCATCTCTGCATGACTTCTGTATTTCTCCCTTTTCGACTGCCTTATCTGGAGCCTTTCCCGTGCTCCATCTAGATGACTGCGCTGTGAAAGTTGTCCCGCCACACTCCTCGATTCTGCCTCTTCCAAGCAGAGAAGTTCTCAATTTTTTCCATGTTTTTTCCTCATGGACTCATCAGGAAATTGAGCACATATTTTAACGTGGGTCAGGATTTGTAGAGGAAGGGATACTTAGTAGCAGCTTTTAATAAAGATTTTCATTATCAGAGATAAAGTCCATAAAAGTTCAAAACTATTTTAGTAGCCAATAGGACCCTGGCTGACTCTGCAAAGGGATATTCCAGAAAATTTATTGGATTTAACTTGAGGAGATCCATTGTTTCCAGGAAAAGAGCTAGAGAATCACAGGCGCTGGCCCAACAGTGGGATACGGTTCGAGGTTACTGTAGGCAGAAAAAGTCTAAACATCACTCTTGGAAAACAGAACTCTGCAAGGAGCATTTATAGCAATTCAACACCAATCATAACTATTTAACTAGTTCAATAATATGTTACCCAGCTAGTCTGCAATTTTCCTAAAGAACAGTTATGCAGAATTGGGCAGCTGCTCAGACCACTCAATTCAAAACAAACCATTTGCATAATAAATATTTGCAGAGGAGCAAGTGGGTGGGATTTAGGCGAGTGCACAGATGAACATAAAAATCAAATATAGCTGGAAAGTAACTAGGCTTAATTACAGGAGGAAAACAAAAAAAAAAATCAACAACCAAAACACACACACACATTTCTTCAACTGCTTTAAAGAATTGGTGCAAATATCTCGAATAAGTTCATTTGCCTTTTTCCAGGGTCATAGATTTCTTTCTGTTCCTCACTGACTGAAAAAAAAAAAAGAAGCTTGTGGGTTTGTTCCAGTGCTATGCACTATTTCATTTGCAAGCAAATAGTTTGGGAGTATTACATATGTGCTTCTGTGGCTATGCAGGGATCTGAGGGTGAATGGCAAAGTGCCAGGGTCTACAGCACTGTTTCCAGATAATGTCTGTTCCACAATGACACTTGGGTTAAAAAATAGCTACAGCTTTTTTAATATCAGAGCTTCACCCAGACATTGCTCTTGCACTGAGTTCCAGCATGTATGGAACAGTAGTAGTCCAGCAGCAGTTTTTATCTTTCACAGTCTCTTCCCAGGTGTAATTTGTCCATCAGTACCTTGACCAACAACTTACTATATTAAATACTCCAAATGAAATACTAGTTTCTACACTGTTTCCACAGAGTTTGTGGCAGAGGGGAAATAGACGAAAATGAGTTAAAAATTCATTGACCAGACTCACTTGTTGATTGTGAATAGCTGAAAAAAGCCTGTGAAAGGGAAAGAATTGAGAAGAGAATATTAAAATGAGCAGAAAGAGATCAGATCTAGAAAAGGGGTAAAAACCAAACCACCCAAAAACCCCAAACCCCTGAAAAAACCCCAGCCATCTTTCTGGGATCTCAAGACAAAGAAATTAAGTTGGGAGGATGCAAGAGAGAAAAGAAGGATGAGCAGCATGGCAGTACAGACAAGAAAAACCATTGTAGTGAGACCCTTGGCATGTTCCCAGCATGAGGAAACTTGATGAACATTTAATCCAAACATATTCTTCATGGGTCTTCTGCCTCTCTTAGCAGCCCAGAAGCTAGTCTGTGGTGAGGAAGGTAGAAGGGCAAGGTCTCCCTCTATGACCTCTGCCTGGCAATAGATAACAGTGACATATTAAATATGATTTATATTTTCTTCAGAACTGAGTTTACAAAAATACATGCTCAGCTGTGGTCAGCAAACAAGACCATAATGTGGTGTCTATCACAGCACAAACAGTGTATTAATGGAGCCATTAATCACCATCAAAACTGTATTAGGAGTGAAGATAGCCAAAGAGAGCTTAACTGACAGCAAGTGGCCATAAACCTGTCCAAAAACTAATTTGATTACCATCATACCAGCATCTGTGCCACTTATGAGGGTTCATTTTTTTGATGAAATTATGTAGACAAGTCGTTCATGCATATAATAGACATCTAAATCATGGTAAACATGTTGTTGGCATGAGAAGTAGTTAAAGAAAGTGGGACATTGCTTTGCAGGTGAAATTTCAGGCAAAATGCACTGCTGGTGTCACAACAGTTGGTTAGAAAACCGTTGTCAAACTCATCTTGCCAAGCCGTGAGTGAGGAATGTTTTTGATCCACATTCAACAGAATAAACGCTGCTGAAAGTCAGGGGATGTCGGGAGCCTCTAGCTATTTACAAGAAGGACGGCTTTTGCCAATATAAACTCTTGCTCTTTATCGGCTATAAATATTCCCTACAAACAATCTGTTTTATTCATAGACAGTTGGACCCATTATGTTTTGGTCTTGACAGAAGGGACAGTAGGATGCTGCATTTAAATTACACAGACTGTATAGGAATGTATTTCCAGATGATAACTGAGCCTGGCGCTTCCACATAAATCACGGAAGGGAAATTATTCTGTAAGAAATATGTTCAGATTTCAGCCTCGTAAATACAGAGAGAAACCAAATTTTCAGGGCTTCTTCACTTTTATGTGAGCATTTTAATGATCATTTCAGGCAGCTACCAAGAAATTCACGTCCACTATTAGCAATGTTATGCACAAGAGAAGTCTCTCAGAAAAGTAAAAGATAAGGTTGTCCCATCTACATGTAACTAAGAGGATGAAGCCTGAAAAGATCTCTGTTTTGGAGGTCAGACATAATCGGATTTTCTGGCAGAACAAAACTGTCCAGTTTACAAAATGAATGTAGACTAAAAATCACTGTTTTCCCACTTGATTTACCATGCTGCCAATGTAGGTAGGGGTAAATGTGTAGCTGCATGCGGAGCTACCACTGCAAGGAAGGGACAAGAGCTAGTAGCTCAAATAAGAGAGTATTTGAAAGCCAGGTAGTCATGTGAAGCTGTGCCTGCTTTAACTTGCCATCTTTAAATAGACTTAGCACATCTGATGATCTCAGGCCAATTCAAATGTATCCCAGGTAGGTGCTGCACATATGCTGAATGCATAATATAATTGAATATGGAATAGAAAGGGGATCAGTCCCCGGAGAGGGAGATTGTTTCTTCAAGCTAGATGTTAATGGTAGAGTGAGTGACATTTATCTCCGGTCTTTTTATGAATCACTGAGATACAGAGTACACCTTGCCTTTGCTGTGAGCTGTGCCTCATGCCATGGGAAGCTGCCTGCCATTCACAAGCCAGTGCCTTGTAGGCAGCTCCATCTTACCTGAGTTCGCAGATGGGCCTTTCCCCAGGTGGGTCTGGGAAAACACTTCTCATTAATCATTGCTTAAAGCCCTCTCAGTGGGAAGACCTCAGGTTAGACATCATTTGGAAACAAATTGGGTGAAAAATAGCTCTGACAATAAGGAGCCCACACAGAATTCCCCTGTGAGAGTTTCAGCAGTGTGAAAACAGACTCTTCCAGGACACTAAATGATCTGTCAGTTAGCAAATGACATTATAATCCAGTTTTATGCCGCAGACAAATCAAAGCCTTCGCTGTATTTCCTCATTTTTTCCCCTCTATTTTCTCCCTTACCTCCTTTAAAGTGACAGAATATTTGAGTTAGGAGAGATAGACAAATTGTAAATGTTTCCAGGGACAAACTTAAGTCTTTCAGGGTTGCCTTGTTGCCTCTCTTCTCCTTGTGCTACCATTAACAGCAGAACCCCCCCACAATCTACCAGTCACAGCACAAGTGACCATCAGACTGCCCAAGCTCTCCAACACCACTGGTACTGGCCAAAGGCTGCAGCTGTGCCCAGCCTAGCCCATCCCAGCCCAGCCAAGCCCAGCCCAGCCCAGAGAGGTTCCCTCTTCTGTTCTCGTGTAAGTACATGTGCCAAGGTCCTGTTAGATTAATTTTTAAAATGAAGCTTTAAAAGAAGGCATGGAATCAAGTGCTTTTGTGAATGGAAGCTACAGTAACTATTTGAAAGCAAAATACTTGTGCAGCCTGGTTTTTCCTTGTTAATTGTTAGTATTAACTTTCAAGCACTGACACTTCACACCAGTGGTAATTCTGGGTCCTCAGAGTCATTAAGTGTTGACCAGCTCCAGGGAACTTAAAAACTATGTTTCTTCTCTGCCTCCAGCATTTCTTCTTTTCTCAAGTACACCCTAACATTAAATTGACTCAGGGCTTAGACAACAGAAAAAGGAAGATGGTGAGTCTGTAGCATAATTTACCCAAACTGAACAGAGGAGCAATGTATAATGTGGGGCAAGTCCGACAATCTTCATTGAAATACATAAGTTTATAGCCTACCTACCACACACAGACATGGACACAGGCAAAACTCACTGCAACAAGGGGCTTAAGCAAACAGCAATTTTTAAAACTCAGGTTTTGCTTCTTGATGATGTTTGTATTGATTTACCTACAAGAACATCTGCTTTAGAACACATTACACTAGAAAAAGTGATGGCCTAATTTTTTAATGGGTTCCAGCTCTGACATCCAGTGTCTTTGCATGATGCAAGATTTTTTTGAAGTCTTTCAACTGTCAGTCCTAACACAACGAGTGCTGGAGTTTGAATAACAGAGATTTACATCAGTCTGAATCCAGGAAGTCTGCTATCAACTGGGAGTCATCACCATGTGGCAGTGATACCAAATGTGCAACAACCTGTTGGGGTTTTGCCTTCCCACTGAAATGTCCCTTGCTCTCATGCTTTTACCCAGGGACCTCTTTGGCAGCCTTTGGTCTGGTGTGAATCACTGGTTTTTGCCTGACAGTCCTATAAGCTAAGCTTTCTTATCCAGGGATTCAAAACTGTCCTCAAAGGTTAACTGGCCCCAAAAATTGAGTTACTTTTTCAGTAGGTTCCTCCAGACATGGATGAGGGACTCAGTGTGGTCCATGCTGGAGTTCCTCTCTGAGCCCTCTCTGTCATTACCCTTTGCCCAGAGCACTCCAGAGTATTCCACAGCACGAATGTTTGCTAACAAGTGAGAACAATGTCAATTATTTAGCAAACACACAGCCCATCTGCACTATTTCCTTCTTGCTCTAGGCACTACCTTGCACCATGAACAGCCTTGCTGAAATCAAGCTTAAAATTGACAGTGTTTTCACAGCATATTGCTGTCAAATTTCCAACTGTGGGCTCAAGGTGCTGAGAAAGGGATACTGATCCAGCAATCATCCCAATTCAGTATGTTTGCACCTCTCTGCTGGCCTCTGAAAATTATGGGGATGCAGCCAGACTCACTCATCACACAGAATTAGTGAGCATGTGAGTGTGTTTGCATGACAGCCCTGCAGAGCAGTCAGCAAGTAAGAAGATTTATTGCTTTATTTGACACTCTGTTATTCACTAACTGAGCATGACACATCTGGGACTAGGAACCGCCAGTTTGACATCAATGAGCCTTTTTTGCATTGATTGAGTTTATCCAGTTCATGCTCAGAATACAACCTGGATAAGGAAAAACTCCCAAAACAGGCTGGAATGGGAGCTGCTGGCTATATTTTTTCCAGGAGAATGAATATGATGGGTAAATGACCTCATATGTTGCAGAGCAAGGAGAGGTGATGTCAGCCACTTCAGCATCATCCTTCTTGTCACAAGGCACCATAATGATGAGAAACCATTTCTTTAATGCTGATGGACTGGTGGGGAAGCACAGATCAAAATACCATAAATAATAACTGCAGTGTCTGGGGTCTGAGTGAAATTAAATTACTTTGTCCAGCCCATAGATGACACCATGCAGGACATGAGCTGCACTGCTCAGGACCTGATTTTCCATGTGTGCTCTGCAGAGCTGGGAACAACAATCTCCAATCACTGCTTTTCTCTTTAACTCATGGGACAAGTCAACCTGTGTGCATGGGACCTCAGCTTGCTCTGAACTAGACATAAAATATGGAAAACTAGGAAAACCTTAATAATCTTCCACAAAGCTTATATCAAGCTCTGAATGCACTTTGGTTGTGTAGCAGTTTGGGCTTTGCTGGACTAATGAAGGAAACGACCCTTTATGTGACAGCACAACACTGAAAATGGCTCCTCATTGTTTGGGCATTAAATCATAGACCTTCCTAAACACACCTATGAAGCACAAAAGAAGGCCTCATGTTTCCTAAATGGAACATTTTAATTTTTTTTCTTACTTATAATTAATCCCAAGCCTGTAATTAAACTGCCCCCTATGCTGAGGAGTTCCATGACCTTTTTGTGGCTGCTGTTGTGCAGATTTAGAAAGGGAATTTGCTCAGCAGGTGACTGTAACATGAAATTGCAGCTCTTTTAAGCCACCAGATCATGAAGAAGGACATTTCCTGTACTTTATATGTAGAGGTTGATACGACAATGTATAACCAAATAATTGTGCAGAAAAATTATAGACAGGAAAGGGAAAAAAAGAAGTAAGCTCTCAATGGTGAAATACATAAGTAAAACAGTCTTTTGTTTTGAATCTGCCAGTGCTGCATTTTGTTTTGGAGTGCACTTAACATTCATCAAAGCCATCAGGATGGGAGCACTGTCAGGCAGAGCTGGACTGAGACAGTGCCAGGGACCAAAGGAGGGCCAAAGTGCTGGGACATATGGGCAACCAACTTAGCATCTGAAGAAGTCAGTAATGTCCTCCTCCATCATCTGATAAGCTTTTCATTGGTGAATCAATCTCACTTCTTCATAAACCAGTTTCTCCCTCCATCAGACCTGTCCCCTCCCAGCAGTTTGCGAAAAGCATCAGGGGTTTCTAATACACAAATCCTCAAATCACAGCCATTGTTTGAAGTCATGGCATGCTGTCTCTCTGAAACAGGTTCTCTCTAAGGCACGTTTCACTACAGCTATTTGCTTTGGCTCTGCCACTCTAGAAATACCTTGACAGGTTACACATGGGCTCTGTCTAGTCTATTATGGGTGATTGGGATTGTCTACTTTCCATTTTCCTTTATCAATTGCCTTTCTAAATCAGGCAATTCAGACTTTTTTTAGCTCCTTTTTATCTGTTTTGTTATAAAAACAGGACCCAATACTGATCTCAATACTATTCCTGTCAATTTTTCATTGCACCTTAGTATTGTTTATTTGACTGCAGTAACACATTGTTATTTATTTTTCTTCTAATATGTCTAATGTTTTTCCTGTAGTAAACTTTTCAATTTTTGCCACCACAGTTCTTTTGCCAACATGCTATATGTTGTCTTGCATGTGCTTTTATTTTGAAATTGTCTACAAAGGAAAATTACAGAAGAAGAGCCATTTGACTTACTAAAACACTTTATCGACACAAACTGTTTCAATTTCAGATTTCTTTTCTAATTGTAAGGCATAATATAGCACAATATAGCAACTGAAGGCAAATCTTTATTTTTTTAAAGAAAATATTTTCAAATACAAGATGCATCTTTCATTCCTCAATCATTTAAATGGAACATTGACAGAATTTATCTTTCTTGGATTTTTTTCCAAATTGAATTAAACAGATCTTGTGAGATATATTAGTTTGTGGGGAGCTGTTTAGTCCCAGCTCCAGTGTTTCTCCAAATGGCTTTGCAACATGAAACATAATGTGCGTAACCTTGGGAGACACCGTCATTAGCTTGTGTCAAAATGACAAAATGACATTTATTCTTTGTTTCCTGTCTCACAATATTTTTCATTCCTAATTCTCAGATTCTTTCATAGCATTTTATGCCAGGCCATATGGAAAATCAGCTCTCCATTATCTTTTATGAGGCTGACACATTCAAATATGGTATATACTGGACTGGTTTTGTATCTTTCAATTGCTAACTCATAAAAACTGAAGCACTCTAAAAAGTAGAAAGTTTCAACAAGCTTCTTTCATAAACAGACTTCCAGTAAAGCCTCTTATATGTATTACTTTGCATTTATGGCCAATAGATTTCATTTCAGAGGAACAACACTGCCTTTTAGGCACACTGAATATCTGTGCGCTGGCCCACTCTCAGGCTGGGGAACCTCTAGTTCATGCACTTTGGAAAAGCTGTGAAGTTGTGTTTTCATTCATGAAATTGCACATCTTTCCAAAGACAATAGAAAATTTCTCATATGGCTGTTTTCAGTATTTTTCATACACCCATCTTAATCATCCATCTTTGCTGCAGCAACATCTGAAACACAGAATCCTCATGCCATAGGATTTGGTGGTCCCCCTGTTTATCACCTGAGTCTAGTGAGTGACCTTTTCATTTAATGAGGAGTTTTCAGAGATTACTTCATGGAGCAGAATATATCCTGCAACTTAAGGAAACCCTGGAAAGACTAATGAAATGCTAACAAAACATCCTCATAAGTGTCTCATTCTCACAAGACTGGATGCAGAGGGCTGTTGCTGGGATTTGAAGTGTGTGAGAGCCATTCAAAAAGCATATTTATTTGGTGGAGGAGAATGTATCTTTCTCTCTATCAATAAATGTCTGAATGTTTGAGCCTTCTGTGCTCATGCCTGAGACCTCTCTGTCTCTTACCATAATCCCTCAAATCTCACCATTAATCAGTCAAAACAAAAGTAAGTGATCCTTTTTTAACTTTCGGGAGGAACTAAATCAAATTGTAGTTCACACTGATCTAAACCCTAAAACTTCACTGCTGCTGTTAGGGTGATCCTGGGGTATGTGCATCCAGATAGAGCTGCCCATGAGTTTAGGGATTACAAAGAGGAAGTCCATGAAGGCAATTTTAGATGGTAGAAGAGTCTCAGGAGGTAAAATCTCATGAGAGGTTTCTCTTTTTCTTTGGAAGGAAAGTAATTTCAGTTAGCTTTCCCTGTTTCTCTCCACATCTCTCTTTTCTTTTTGATTATGGAAATGGCTTTTGGAAAGCTCATCCACAAGCAGTGGAACAAGAAGTAGCCTAATTCCTAATATCCTAACATTTTGGGTTATGGCTGGTGTGAAGCAAGGCTCACAAATCTGCCTGTGGGAGATAAAAGACTCAGAGATGTCCAAGGAACAGATCCTTAAGGTTCCTGTGCTTTAAGTACACTCTTTTAATTTCCTCTAAACTGCATTCATTTATGCTAAAAGTCTTCTACAGCCTGTGTTCATTGAGACCAATGTCTGACACTGGGCATGCTAGAAACAGTGATTTCAAGAAAGAGCTCAGTGTTAATGCTATTAGGAATTAACCTCTTTTTTTCAAGATGTTACATGATTAAAACAACTTCAGTGCCAGAAATGTGTTAACTGCCTCCAGCTGTGCTGAGCCCAAATGCACTTCTTAGGGTATAAACCTCTCCTTTGAGAATAATGATTAAGAGATTTTTTTTAAGTATCTTTTTCTTTCCTATTGCAGCATGGAAAGTGACAGGCAGAAAAGAGCTAGGCAGAAGGGTTAACTCAGGATGCTGTGGGCAGGGAAGGGTGGAAGTATTTGCATAGAATAGCATCTGGAATCTACACGTCCTCAAATACTTTGA
Source organism: Grantiella picta (assembly GCA_013397955.1). Lineage (NCBI taxonomy): Eukaryota > Metazoa > Chordata > Aves > Passeriformes > Meliphagidae > Grantiella > Grantiella picta. The sequence continues at coordinate 656,143 of VZRM01006908.1, forward strand.
GGGGGGGAAAGCTGTTTTTCCGCATTCATTACAGCCTGGTAAGGAAGAGGAGAAAAGAAACAAGGAGGGATAGAAAAGGAACAGGGGACTTCTTTTGTATCTGTGTCCAATATGGTTTCTTTTGATTTTTCATTCTCCATAGTCAAGAGCTCCCCATGGGTTCTCATCTGTTACCCAGGCTTTGCCATACCTGCCTGCCTGTGTGAAAATGGCTCAGCTGCCGGCACTGGATGAGGCTAACAGATCACATCTATCTCTCTGGCGTCTACTGAGCACACAGGGCTCCAAGGATCAAGCCCTGGACAAGAGCACAAAAGCAGGTCTGTATAGAAGCAGCCAACCTTCTGCATCGTCCGCGGCTCATTGTGTGGACACCGAAGGTCAAAACTCGCCTGCATTCCTGCTTTCCCTACACAGTTCCCTCTGTGTGTGCGTGTGTGTGTGTGTGTGTGTGTATGTGTGTGTGTGTGTGTGTGTGTGTGTGTGTGTGTGTGTGTGCTCCTGTGTGCCAGAGGGTGAACAAGAAGGCAGTGCAAGACTACATTACACTGTTGTTTTACTTCCTCATTTTGCACAGTAATTCATAATATGAAACACATTTCAAAAGCACTAGAAATGTGCATATGTATATTATCTATAGAAACAGAGATTATGAGAATGGATACAGAGATTAAAATAGAGATACACCTTTGCTATCTTAAAGTACTGTTCTGGACAACAGTACAGATTAAATGGGATTTCACATACCAATAGGTAGGTAATAAGGGCTGTCTGGCCTTCTGAATTTGCATTCAGAAAGGGAAGGAGAACAATGAATTAAAAAATGTAGATAAATAGAAATCTCTGCTGGGTGAACTTGTTGTCAGCGAGGGAGATGAGATAAAAAAATTCTGAAAAACTAGAGAAGAAATCCAAATCACAGAAACAAGATTTTTAATTACAAGCATCAGAGTATGCATATTTGAAAAGGGAAGAGAATATTTTCACTTCTCTGGGATAGTACCAGAAGAGGGAAAAAAATTGCAAAACATGAGAGTATCTGTTTTGAGGGTTCCACCTTTTACATGAGGTCAGATGAGTTCACTAAAATAACACATTTGCAATGACCAGTCATCAGTCCCTCTGGGAGTTCACTGGTTGCTCATTTGTAATATTTTTCAACCAGGAGCAAATCAGCTAAACTGGAATAATTAGGGAGAATGAATGTCTGGCACTTCAAAGCTTGCATTTATACCTGCATGTTTTTATGCCTCATGGGCATCAGGGTTTCCCACTTCCCTCTCTAGACAGTTCCTGCTTTCCTTCCTGGGAAGATTTCACATTTCCTCTTCTAATTGATCTCCTGATCAGAGTCTTTTCCTGCAGTCTCTCTTTTTGTAAGAGATTACTCTCTAGTGATCGAGAAATGCATCAGGAAGTCCAAGGGCTTTGTTTTCTCAGTCTGGTATATTTTCTAATTACCTTTGATAATACTATCTTGGCAACCTCAGAGCTCATACACATATCCTCCCACTCTCTTTTCTTTCTCCTCTCCCTCTTCTCTTCTCTTCTCTTCTCTTCTCTTCTCTTCTCTTCTCTTCTCTTCTCTTCTCTTCTCTTCTCTCTCTGCCTTTCTTTCTCCTTCCTTTCTTTCTTCCTTTCTCCTTCCCTCCCTCTCTACAACCCCTCCTTTTTCCTTCTTTTCCCACTGTCTCTATAGAGCTTTTCAGTCTCTGTAAAGGAGCGACCAAAGAAAGATTTGCTGTCCCATTCGTTCCGCACTGCCCCCATAAAAAGCAGATATTTTCAGGTTGACTGAAAGTTTAACTTTGTTATTTTTTTTATTTTTAAAGAAAATCCAGCGTGACATGGCACGCGTTGGTGCCCTTGCCACTTAACAAATTACTTGTTTTTTTGACCTAAGTTAAATGCTGTGCAAATTTCCCTTGTCCATGTTTTCATTGTGTGCAGACTTCACTGATAAAGAATAAAGAGTGAACTTGTTGGCACTTTTTAGCCAGAGCTTCCTTCATTTACAACAGTTTTTTTTCTACTATGTCTTTAATGACACAAAAGCCTGTATCCTCTTGATGTGAATTGGTCATTGCAGGACTGCATTCTGCAAAGTCATCCTGCTTCATACCAATTGACAATGGTCTGGATGTTCAGGCAGGGCTCCAAGGTTCAGCATGGCCTTCTTGCCTTCATTTTGGGATGGATACTTCATTTTCCATTCCAGTGATCAAATGTGTTTTACCAAAGTAAATCACCACCAAATGCTTCCTTACAAGGAACCAAAAAGCCAGTTGCATAGGTATTGATGAAAAACTCAAAGCTTTCATTGTTTTTGCACACACAAAATCTGATTCAGCCTTTTTCCCTGGTGAAGCCCAAGGGCAGGTGTCCCGACAGGCAGTCAGCAAAGCTGCTCCAAGGGCCAGAGCATTGGTGGATGCAGGTTATTACCCCTGGCCATGTTGTGCTGCAGGTAGCAAGGGACAGAAGGGTCACTGATAGTACCAGCACACTGCTCCATAACTGACCATGGCTTCAGGACAGAAAGTTCACCAGAGACCCAAAGAAATCAAGAGTGCCCTTCATGGTATAGCCCTCCATTACAGTGACTTAATTGCTGTACTTAAACCAGTCAAATACTCAGCCCTGAAGGCTGAACTGGCCATGCATGGCCTCACCCCCTCCCATCAACATTCTTTTATTTTCTCAAACATGCCATTTAATTTTCAAAAGAGAGAAACACTGTATAGTTATAAATCTAATCTCTCTCCCTGCGTGCTGCTCTGCCTCTGCCTGTGATTTAGGGCGCTGGGTCAACTTGCCCCAGCACTGCTGGCGGGTGGTCCGGCCTGGGGAGCGGAGCTGGGCAGCCCAAGGTGAGGCAAAGTCTCCCTCTGCTCAGCAGTGGCGTTTCATTGCCAGTCCCTTGGAGACTCCTGTGACAGTCCTTCCCATGACAGATTGCTGGCCCAACAATGAGCCCTTTGTTCCCTCCCATTACTCCTGGAACCCCAGCTTCCACCAAACTGACATCCTCCTCACAGTTTTCCATCCTCCAGAGAAAGCAAAAAGCAAAATAAGTAAGCACCAGTCATTTTTCTTAGGAAGTGGGCTCCTTCAACTGGGAACACCTGGGAAATTATACAGATTTTTTTTTTTTTTTTTTTTTGTATTGCAGCATCACAGCAATGTATTGGCAAAGTTGTTTTGGAATGGATAAATCATCTTACTTTGCTTTTTTCTCTCATTCTCATATAACTCCCTCTCTGAAGACATGCAAAAAAAATATTGCTTTTTAAGACAAACCAGTCTGATGTCCTGGTTTGGTGCCAGAACATCAATATCTGAAATGGCATCTTATTTAACAGCGCATCAGTACTTGTTTTTATGAGAAGAGGCAAGGGCTCTTCTAGGGGCACCTTCAAAGCCTGGGCCTATGGGTAGTACAATTAGCCATGTGATAAGTTCCCTCACCATTCTGAATTAAAATTATTCTTATGCATGCTGGGGAATAAATTCCATTTATAGCATTTATAGTCTGCAGCCAGTAAATTCAGCTTTGGGCATCTTCCCGTGATCTGCAGTAGCTGGAGACAAAACACTGCAGGAATGAGTCCATGACAAGAGGCTCACCTCAGCAGTCACCATAGGGTTGCTTCTGCTGTCTTCTCCCCCAGGTCTGTGTGCTGTATTTCTCGCTACTGATTTTTGTTTTTCCTGGGCCCTTACTCCTGTCAGTCAGGAATGTCAGGAGTCTGTGCTGGGAGAGGGGATAGGCTGCAAAAGAGATTGTCCAAGAGGCACTATGAGCAGGCATTAGGACTGGCTGGAAACCAATCCTGTGAGTCAGGGAAGGTGAACAATTCTTGGGGGCGTTTTTGCAATATTTTTCACTCCTTTTCCAACTGACAGTGGTTGCTCCAAACTCTGCGGTAGAAAGACTCAGGCACTTTATTATCCCAAGAAACTGGATTATCACTTGGGGCAATTATTGGTGCCCTCTCTTCTGTAACCAATTAATGAGGTTCAAAGGGGCGGGAGATGGAGTTAACAAAGGATGAGACAGCAGACGGAGCACATATCTGCCCTGGCCGCTGAGAAGGCAGCACAAGGAAACTTGGTTTGTTCCTGCTTGTCTTTTTCCTCTGGTTGCAGCTGCCTTTGTCAATGCATTATCCCACACACACTTACTGAGCAGTGAGAGGAGCCTCGGGGAGTAGTGTGTGTTATACAGGTGTGTCTGCCTGTGTGTGCAAATGTGAACAGGTCTGCTGAGTTCAGACTCGAGAGACAGGCTTCCTGGGAGTTTTGCAGAGTGCAATACTCTTGGAGAAGGCTCTGCATTTTCACGGGGATAAGCCACATGGATGCTCACCTTTCCATCGGCTTATTCCTACCTGGTTTTCTGCTCGTACAGTGAAGGTTAGGCTCATACATGGGGAGATCAGGGCTCTCAGTAACTACAGCAATGTGCCTATGACAGCTCCTCTCCTGACCTGTTTCTTCAGACACAGTCAAGCACTACCAGTATTTCAGACAGCAGCTGGGTTTCAGGATTGGCATCCCTAGCTTTGTGGTCATCTTTAAAATGGCCAAATGTAAAAAAAATCGAATTCAACTGAGTGCATTTCCCACATCTAAGAAGCAGCTTTTCAGTAGAGAGGCTGACTGTGAACAAGTGAATGGCTATATCAAGGTTTTCAGCAAGATTTCAGGGGCTCTACTATGAAATTGCCTGCCCTTGCCTACTCATTTGCACGCTTGCAAATGAGTTTCCTTGCATTGCAAAACCAGCCCGTCCTCACTTTGACCAGCTTCTACTTTTCCATATGAGCCTTCAAGGCACAATGATGAACAGCTATGGAAACTTTTCTCACCTGCAGCTTTTCAAAAAGCCTGTTTTAAAGCAAGGATTCATTATTCAGGCAACTGCTTTTATTCTAAAAGATATTAAAACCCTTTTAAAATTTGTAATTATATGCACAGTCTCGATTTAGCTATTGCTACTAAACACAGGAAACAAATAACTGCCATAAACAAACAAGTTAGAAATTAGTTTACTTGTTCTCTTTGCTGAAGTCATTCTACATGTTACACTGTGAAATCTTTTGTGGAATGATAATTGACCAGTCACTCCTGGGATCCACATCTTGTCTCATCCCAAATGTGTCATTCCTTTTGACAATAGTCTTTACATTTGTATAGGAATAGCACACTCTTAATTTCAGTGACCAAATCAATCACAACACAAGTTGCTTACCAGATTTCTCCCTGAAGGGGATATGCTGTTCATTAGCAGGAAGAAAGTTGTACGTAATGGTAAAAGAATTAAGGTGCCAGGGAAAGGCAAAGCCTCCAGGAGATGAACTTTCTAGTCAGACGACGTTTTGATAAGAAGCACATGGTGGTATTTCTGCAACATTCTAAGAAGCATTAACTATGATACTTCATATTTTCTTTCCTTCAAAGCCAACAGCAGAAGAATAAGGCACTTATTTAAAACCAGGAGAACAGCAAACAAATAAATAAAAACAGCCCTTCATAGGACAGCCAGGTGTGTGGAACTGGAAAAAGCCTCTGGAAAAGGCTTCTCTTTGCAACTCAAGCAACCTGCAAAAAAACATCTTCCAAAATCACAAGTCTCAGTGTCTGCCTGGTAATTTTATTTTGATCCTGAATTGTGTGGAAGAGATTGACAACTTGTAGCAGTGCATTCAAGCCAGGAGTGAAGCTCTTCATGTTTTAAGAACAGCTTGAAGTCACTTAAACCCACTGATTTGACCTATGCCTGATGACACAGCACTGTCACGTTCAGAGATGTGCCTGCAAGGCCAGTCAGCATAAGGGAAAAGGCCTGACAAGAACATGACAGCAAGCACTGACCTGACAGCATTCCCCTCCTGGGCTGTCCAGGCACAGTGTTGGTGCCAGGGGAGGCCTCTTGCCTCTCTTATTAAATGATTCAGGAGTTTGCATCTGCACAGCAGCATCACCGGCAGCTCTGCACTGGCATGCCAACAGTTCCCTTCTGGAGTATGCTCCAAAAGATGGGCAATCTTTTGTTAACCTCATCAGTTTTCATTACTCTGCCCCACTCTTCTTAAACAAAATCACTTCAAAGACCCAAACCAGATTGATTCACATGTGAACACTACCCAAACTGTCTTCCAAGGGGGCAAATACTTGTCTTATGTTCCTTTGAACCCACTGTTGCCCGTTTACTTGTATTTACTTTGTATGGCCTGTGGCTGAACCATGGAAATTAGAAAACAAACTCCTATTCAGCAAGTCATGTCAAAGGTGACCGCTATGCCAGAGAGTCGACTGTGGGACAAACACTCCCCTGATCAGAGGCCTCTTCTGCAGCGCTGCTGTCTCCACAGTTACATACCTGTTTGTAGAAGCCTTTAGTTTATCTTGTCTATGCTGGAAGTCCTAGACGATGCCATCAATCTGAGAGATGAGAGGGATGCTCCTTTGACACTCTCACAATGGCTGCGGTGCAAGAGAAAGCAAAGGGGCTCCCCTGCGAACTGTTTCCCTTTGAACCGCGCAGGGTGAGCCCAGGCCGTCCTCAACTCCATGTCCAGGTCTTGTGAACTGAAAGGCAGAGTGGGAGAGGGCACCTTGCACCTCTGTGGGGGCCCAAGGGGGCTGTGGGCACTGCAAGGTGCTGTGAAAACACAATCTGACTCTTACTTTTCCACTGGCATGAGCCGGGGGGGTGGCTGGAGCAGAGGGTGCAAACTTCCCAGGGGCACAGCAACAAGATGGAGGTTGCAGTCTGTGTCTAAAACTGTGTTCCCAGAGGCCAGTTAGGGACCCACATTCACTGCCAAGAGCAACTTGGTAGCAGTGCTGAGTGTGCACCGAAGTGATATCTCGCAGCTCTCTGGGCTCTGACCTCAAGCCCAGTAGAAGCAGGGGCGGGTGTCTCGGCAGCTCTGCAGATGGTTAAGTAGCCAGCTCTGCTCCCCAGGGGATGAAAACTGTAAAGTGCCTAATGGCCTTGGGAAACAAATGCTGTGCTTTGGTTTAATGGCTCCATTAAGATCTCATTTACCAGAGCTCCAAGACAGAAAAATAATCCACATACATTTTATTACAGAGCTCTCTAGCCTGCTTCCAGTAGTCCTACTTGTGTCCCTTTAGTGATCAAGTGATTTTTGAGACCTGCTGGCATGACCAAAGGAGTATAGCAATACAACTTGTCAGCAAAACAGGATTTCCTTGGACTTTCTTACTCTTTTAAGGCCCTTGGAGGAGGCTTAAAAGTATTACAGGGCGATAAAAGGGAACTGGATGATATTCCAGCTAGCAGCCTATTGCTGAATCAGTGTGGGATTATTAAAGCAGTGATGCTGCATGGTACAATACAATTCCCAAACATAACTGAGTATCTCAGTGTACTTTAAGCCAAAATATTGAATTCATGACTCCTCACCACAGCACTGACGAAAGCTCTCCTGCTCCAGTTTACTAATCCTTCCAAGTCACTGTGGCTTGGAAAGCTGAAATTCAACAAACTTCACCCACATCAGTCACCTACCTTTAACTGGTGCAGTAACAACCAGAACTGTTAGGAAAATGGTGAGTCTGGTGACCATATGGACACTCTGTACTATTCCCATGGCATGTAGTACACCATCCAGTGGAGTAAAATGCTAACCAGGAATTAAAAGGCTATCACCAACTACTTTGTATTGATACAATTCAAAGTGAAATCTGCAAATAGGAGATATTTACATGCAAAAATACACAAAGCAGATTTTGAGGCCCAGTTTGTCTGTTATAGAGGGGTATATTTGGCTCAGGATAATAATTTCCCCTTCTTTGGCTATAATACATTGGTGAGTTTTTGTACCAGGAAACTACACTTTGAATGCAAGAAGCTTTTAAGAGCAATTCACATTTTAAATACACATGAAACCAAACATTCTTTACATAAAGCAAAAAATCCCATGACATGGATGCTGAGGTGTAGATACACTATGCTTACATCAAGTTCTATAACACTGACAGCTTTTATGCCCTAAACGCTAAAGCATATCAAAGACCACAGAAAAAATTGTGGAGGACACAGCATCATTACAGCTAAGAAAGAAAGAGAGAGGGAGAGAGAAAGTCAGCTCAAATTAAATGGTAAAATAGAAGGAGAGCTTTCAGAAAGAGATCTTTGTGATTCTGTTCTCATTTCCTTTTCCTTCTGGATTTAAAGTTGGTGCCACAATGGCTCTGCAGGCTTCCCTCAGACAGCCTTTGCATTGATGGCCTTAGCTCTCAGAGGTTTGCAAAGAAACTACCAAGGGAGCAAACACTGCCGATTTTGCAAGAACCTCATGTGCTCCCTTACTGCTACAAAGTCTTCCCCAGAGGTCTGCCCAAGGTACAGGAGCCCAGCCTAGATCTAAGGTTGCCGCATACAAAGCATATGTATTTGGAGACACAGGTACAAATTTCATAATTTATGTAATTCTGGGATTTTTGCACAAACCTGAGAATGCCCAAGTTTCCAGATGAATTTGCATTATGAATTAGGAGGCAGCCCAGACAGAACCAGCCCTTCCTGTTCTGATGGTTGCAGGCAGCTTTGCTGTCTCTGAGTGCTGCGACACAGCTCAGTCATAATTTTAAGTTGTAACGAAATAGTGAGAAAAGGGACCAGGGTCCCACCCACAGTGCCTTGGAAAAGCAGCTCAGAGTGTCCATCCTCCAAAGACGGCTGAGCAGTCAATTCAGAACCGAAGAGTTACTTCAGCAAGGACAGCTACAGAAAGGCAAGCAGGCATCTGACTAACAGCTCTTGCTGCTGTGTTCACCTGCCTGCCCACAGGGAGCTGAAGATTTTGCTTAAGACAAGCAGCTCAGAGAAGTGCTTGCAGTGGGCACTTGACCTCTGGCCTGATGCTACAGCCAACGAGACTTGATGCAATACAACACTGTGTTGCTCCCTTACATCTGAGGCTGAAAGCACACAGAATTGTTTTTTCCTCCCTTTCCCTGCCCTCCATTTTCCTATTTCTGGTACTCAACTCTTACTTCTCTGCTGCTCTGCCATCAGGAGAGTGAAACTGTGGCCAAGATGAAAACCAAGCAGTAACTCTGGTGCTGGGGCCCTCCTTGCTGGCTTGTGGGCACAGTCACCTTCCTGATAGTTGTCTGTGGCGTGGAACCAGGTCCCTCTTCCATAAACTTCCAAATGATTTCCTCAATCTGAGCCTTGAAAAGCAGCATTCGGCCGCACATAACAAACTCTCATGTCCCCCCTCCCTCCAGGGATCCCAGGACGATGGCACAGCACTGCTAAACCCTATGGGACTACCTCTGAGTTACCGGGAGTGCTCAGCCCTGGTACGTGCTGCAGCATTTTAGAAATGGTCGGGTTTCATCGCTGCACTGTGTTTAGCTTAGGGAGTGCAAATAAGTTCCCCGAGACTCATCGTGTGGTTAGTGCGAGCCAATGAGCAGCCTCATGGAGGGCACCACTTGCCAAAAGAGCAGATGTGTCCGAAGCCTGTACCAGTTAATTTCGTGACCTACTGAAATCACTGAGAGATTTATACTGCTAATTACTGACTTTGTTTCTGGTTTAATCATCCTTTCGTTCACCTTTCCGTAAAGCTGAGAAGGGAAAAAACCCACTGATAAACATCTCATCTTCAGCAGGATATTGTTTCAAATATAAGCACATGCATTAAAAGACGTTTGATGTTTTTTTTTTGAAAAAACATTTACATAGAAAATATTTTAACTAAAGCTTACAATTCAGTAATGAGGCACATTTTTACTTTGTTTTCAGTCAGAATCCATCATGAAATGAAAGCAAAATGATTAGAAAATACTTTTTCTCTTCTAGACATGAAAAAATGAACTACAATAGACAGAATTTTTTTGGAGACACCCAGGAAAAGAGATAACAGGGATGAGAGGCTGTTGAAATGTTACAATAACTCTAATGTCAAAATAACACCTTGATTCAGTATAGTTTTAGTCCTGTTCATAAATACCTTAAGCACATTATTTCACTGAACACACTGACACTATGTACCTCACTCCCCCATGCACCCTTGATGCTGGAGTCCCATATTTTCCATCAGTTCTGGCACTAGGCGCACCATGTAAATACACATGCAAAAATGCCTGAGAAAGAGCCATGGATTAACAGAGTGAACAGAAAGAATTTGCCTTTACTTTTTGCATAGTAGATCCAGCTCTGAAACGGATTCTTCCTAAAGCCATGTGCAAACCTCTCTCTACCCCTCAGGAGGGGCAGCAGTTCTTACAGAGCTGCTCAGCAGCCTGGTAATGCCGACAAGCTGCCATGACCAATACAAAACAAAGACCCTCAGTGCTCCTGTTCTTCTTTCAGGAGAGATTTGGTTGCTGGAAAGAGCATACAGTGGGACAAAGGCTGCATTTTGATGTTCTCACTGCAAATGAGACACCTCGGAGAGCAAATGCAGAAACCAAAGGCAGCGTGGCACAATCCCTCTGTGTATTTTACTTCAGCAGCTGAATCACTTGTTGCACTAAGTATTTTAATGCCTCCAGATCCCGAGGCAGCATCACTTTTTATAGGCTAGGCTAAGGGAGGCAGGACTGGGACCTCTGGTTTCATTTTCTTCCCAACAGACACCAGGGGCCTTGCTTCCTTCTCCTGTCAGTTCTTTTCCCACCTGCTTTTTAGGCTTGCTTGCACCTGAGATTTGGGAAAACAAAGAACTCTATAAGAAAAGCTGGTTTCAAGCACTGCAAGGCTTCTGTTGCTCCTTCCTGCATTTTTAAACCCTCTCCAGCTGTCAGCCTGGATGTTAACACACAAGTGGTACCAATATACTGAAGCAGTCAGCCTCGACTGCCTCTCAGACCAGGAGCCATTGAGCTGCATACAGCTCTCACGATCTCCTCCTGCAGTGTCTCTGCAGTTAACAGAGGTGCAGAGCTCTTAGCCCCCCAAACCAAAACAAACCAGATCTACCAACATCACCATGTGGCGCGATCGGTTGTTTCCCCGGTCCGGGAAAATTTGTTGTCAGGGACTTAACTCTGTATGAAAGGAATGTTGTTTCATTTCAGAACCAGAGATTTCCGACAAGACAGAGCATGAGCTTTCTGAAAGGCAAGAGCTTTTTGTTTTTTTCTCACAAACATGCTCAGACATAGCTTTTCTTTCAGCTAATTAAGCTGTTTTAAAGCAAACTGGTCAAACAGTGACATCGTGGTGGGGAGCCTTGGAATCAATTGCATGATATAGAAGGCAGGACATTTAAAGGGTGACTTCTGCCATTGTTTCCCCTGGCTGAATCTTTTCTACTTGGTCAATGCTGCCAGAGTGACCCTATACAATTGGGAGAATTCAAAGCCACTGACCTCAAGAGATGCCATTAAGAAGGCAACTGCAGAATAAGATTTCATGGTTGGGAGCCAAATTTACCTTCTCCTTCCATGTCTTGATGCTTGCAATATTTTATATGTATGTTTTCTTCCTGTCATTAGCATATTCCTAAAGCAACTAGACAGAAAGAGAAGGCAGATGTAAGGCTGTACTTGCAATAACTGCATTTTGGCTATGTAGGAGAGCTGGACCATTTTAAGTGAAACCTACCACTGCAAACAAATCATCTTACATATGAGAGAGGTTCCTTTGGCTTCGTGACACTGAGCAATTGGTAGGAGTAAGATTCACTTTGCTAGCACAGAGGGTGGACCCTGCCTAGCATATATTTTGTTAAACAGAGTATGGCATCCATTGTTTTTCCTAGCTGCTGGATATAAAATCAGTGAGTTTCAACATCTGTCAAATGACCATACAGTTTCCCACGTGCAAAGAACAGACAAATTTGAAACATTCTATTAATAACCAGAAGCACTGGCAAAAATGGGTTCCTCGCTGTTTTCTTTCTGAGGATATCAGGGAGGCCATTCAGTCAGGCAGCTGACACACAAAGAAACCTTGGTAAACCTGCAAATGGAGGAGCCACTGCTGCAGCCCCTTGTAAAGCAATGCTAAATGCTACAAACACAGCTAGTGACAGTTTCCTGTGTCACTGGAGAGATGCTCCAACCAGCTGTTTCCAGCATACCCAAACAAGCTGTGGATGTGTTGAGGTTCACAGCATTGGGCCCCCTTTCCATAAAGACATCAGATGTGGTGGTTTGGCCTGTGTGCTCAGCACACACAGACAAAATGGAGGTGCTACAGAACCAGGTTGTAAGGTGTGATGAATGATCCCTACCTGCTCATTTCTGCTGCACAAGGATCTACCTGAAGCCCAGCCAGCCTTCCTGGGTGTACTCTGTGCCATTGCCGTCCTGCATGTACTTCTTGCCACTGCACGGAGAGCCTGCATCCCCTTGGACAGAAGCTCTCCTTCAGTATCAGAGGGATACAACATCTCACCACACTGCATGAGAGGAGCAGTGCCCTCGCCTGTGCTGAGGGGCAAATTGTTCTCCTGGGTCTCCCCTTACACAGGGCATCTCTGTGGGTGTGGGGCTGTCTTGCACCTGCATCATGCATGCACATTGTTTCAGAGAGTACAAGGGGAATCTCTTTTAAACAGCATCATGACAACTAAATATCTAATGACACATTATGTTGCAGGGCAACACGACACATAGAAATGTCATCTGGTCTCTTGCTCCGAAGCCTGGCTGTCTGTGGGTGACAACAATCTCTGGATCATGGCTGCTCCCAGCCCAGCTGTGCATCAGGGCAGTGCTCTGTCCAATCAGCCAAAAAAGAGGGCTACAGCTGCAACAGCAGAAGAGTCAGAGGGTGATGGATGCTGCTGCATTGCAAGGGGTTGGTACCCCTATGCACCTCCAAGCCAGCAGGTCTCCTGGATGTGCACTCCTATGGATGTGCATCATCCCTGGGCTTCCTCCTTTCCCACGTGGGCACATGTGTGCTAGGATGTGTGGGCACCCTCCCCTTCTGAGGGGACACTGAGCCCTACTGGCCCCCCACTCCCGTTCCTGTGATGTCGCATGTTCAACGTGATGACTTGCTCTACAGAAGCCATGTGTTGTCATAATGTAACATCATTAAACAAAGTGTTTAGAGCAGTTTTCACAGAGCCAGAACATGAACAACAAAACCCGCCAATTACAGTGTCATTTTGTGTAGTTGTTAAGGTTTCAAATGTCTCCAACTTTCTCTGGTAGGCCATATTGAGCATGTCACAGCGAACATCTGAGATAACGATTTGCTAGGCAATGTGCAATTCTCGCCTTTTTTTTTTTTTAATATCCAAGAAGAAAGAGTTCTTTATAATAATTTGGCTCAAATGTCTACACACATTGCTCCAGCGTCTGTAGCAGCATGTGTTTCTAGGATTGTTCTGGAAGAGAAAATGCAGAAACAGCAGGGAGCAGAAGATAAACAGGCAATTCGTGACTCATTAAAACAAGCATTGGTAGCCAACATTGTGGAGTGTGTGAAGGCCCCAGATCCAACTCGCCTATAAACTTTTTTTACCAGCTGGACTTAGCATCTGTCAGAGTTTGGAAGAAGAGATAATCTGGTACAAATGATTTCAGTGTGTCGCATTTATTAACCTGCCACCTTACATAACACTGCTGATTGGGAACCGGGGGACTGGCTTGAGCAGTGACACAGCTTATTGTCCAAACAGTACGACTTTGCTATTAAAGATGCTGCCTTTCCTGACTCTTTTTAAATTATAATGAAGACAACAGAGCTACTGCAAAAGAAATACTGAAGTGAACTTAAAAACAGTGCAGTTTTGAGAAATGTACGTGCCAAGATAATATCCTCAGTAGGTTTTTTCTGCTTTGGTTTTTTTCCCCCAGTCCCCACTTTACTCCAAATGCTCAGAAAACTTTTTACCCTGCTTGTCAGGGGAGCTGGGATCCACACCTCTAAATAAAGCAAGAGCCCATTTCACTCCCTGAGCCACTGCCAGGCCAGTGCAATATTATTTACCCCGGACAGATCCAGGAGAGGGAAATATTGTGGATGTTGTGGCAGGCTCAACACCTCACATAAAAATGAACATAATTTTTTTCAAAGCATTTTAGAGAATTTCAAATATGTTCTCCATTTTTAATGCAGTTTCTTTCATTAAGTGCCTGATCCTTCACTAATTAATGTAGATTAAAAAACCCCTTTTGGTTCCAAAAGGGAAAAGGCTGGTTCTTCATGCTCTGCAGAAACTGATGGCTTGGCAAGAGGAAAAAAATCCATCAAAAATAATATATATGTTTATCTTAGTTTGGGGTTTGGCTCTTAACAACTCACTGAACACTTACTAGGGACTACTTGACAAGTAGAAAACTGCAGAGTGGTATTTTGCTTCTACTCCAGATCAGATGCCATGAATTTCAAATTAATAGAGATGTTTACTCTCTAATACAAAATTTACATGTATTAGCTTATAAAATATGAATGTACCCGTTTCTTGCTGCAAAATACAGCATTTCCATTTAAAAAACAAAAACTGCAGAGACTTTGGGAGGAAAAAAAACAACACTCAGGCTTAGGAATACCTCACATTTCATTTTGGTTAGCCCATTATTTGTAGTTTTGAAACTTTATTGGTCCCTGATCTAATCTTTTCTGAGTATGAAAACATTAACATATGGTTTAACACAGCACAGGGCTGGAAAGTCCATATCCCAAATGCACATTGTATGCAGGGTGACATTCACACTAAATATCATCCCACAGGGTCTGTACTCCATTTTACCTGGGATTGGAGAGCCATGAAATCTCTGGAAAAGTTGTTCATGAGTCTGAACCAAATGGCGTGCAGTGTACTGAGATACTAGCAGCTTGTGCTGCTGCCAAAGGTTGTGGCTCAAATGTCTCTCTAAGTAACATTAAAAATCTGCTGCTTCATGCCTATGAATTTCAATATTTATAGTGTTCAATAAAATGGTCCACTGTCAGAGAGAGATGTGCCACTGTGCACTCTCTGAGCAGATGGGCTGCAATATGGCACATTTACATGGACCAGCTGTGGAGTGCAGAAATGAATGCTGGTCAGAGGCAGGCTGGAGGCACCACATCTGGAATGCAAACAGACCCGCCTCCGCAGCCGCCAGGATGTTTCCTGAGCAGGATGAGCTCTGATTTAGGGCTGCTCACCAGTGTACCTTAAACTGCATCAAGAGTCCTCATTAACACAAGAGACTGTGGTGAGGTTTAGGGCCTGGAACTTCTCTGCTGGGCATCTGTTAGAGCCCAGGGATGGCACTCTGCAGCCCGGCATAGAGGCGCCCGGGGGAGACATTCTCTTCTCTACCATGTTATGGGGTAGATTTGACTTCTTCTTTTTTAAAATTCTCTCCTGTAGAGTATGGTACACTGAATGCCTACCGATGTGAGCAGCAAACAAGATTCTCTGACCTCCCACCCTTCCCCCCATCCCCCTGGGCAATTGGAAAGTCTGCTAATACTTCGACATTTAGTTGATCTTTTTTAAAGCAGGAAACAGTGAATGCCCCAATACAACACAAAAACAATGAAGCATGAGTCTTGGAGGATTTTTGCACCTTTAGATAACAATATCTAGAAAAAAACTGCTGGCCACTTCTATATAAATCATTTTATACTGCGCTTGGGTAAAATCCCGGAGTCTCTGAAATCAATGGCAAAATTCCCACTCATTCACAGTAGAGTTAGGATTTTGCTCAATTTGAATAAATAGACCTTAAAGTGGGTATAAAAAATAATTTACTCTCATATTAAGGCCCCTCTGTGCTTTCAGAGTGGTCTAATATGTCCTCAGTGTATATAAAAATCATATGTTTAAATCAAAAGGACAGAGCAAACGTATATCTAATTCAGCACAGAAATAATAAAAATCAAATTAATACATCTGATAATGCAAATCAGAGCTTCCAATTTTTCCAGATCAACATATTTCATCACCACATTTTACTTTCATAGAGGTGTTAACTGTGTTCTGGGGAGGAGAATGCAGGTGTGAGAGATGAAATATTTTTTGAAATAGGATATTATTTGTCATTTCAGCCTTCCCAGAGCCAATACTGGAGTTACAGTACCACCTGAAGTGCAGCTGCCCAGTGACTGGCCTGTTGCATGGCAGCTCCTCACTTACCTGGCTTTGAAGTATAAGTGAAAAAGTTTCTTGTTTCCCTGAAGCTGAACATGTGAAGCCGTGAAGAACTGGTGCTTTCCTCGCAGAGAGTCTCCTAGCCTTCCTCTTCCCCTTCTCTTACCTCTGCCATTTATAATTTTTAGAGAATTTTTAGAGGCTTGGCTGGTTTTAATGAACAGGCACACGAAGGGGGAAATAAACTGCCTGGTGTATGCTTGCTTCTGTCATTTTGCTGGAAGAAAGCATGACAAGAACTAATATGAATGTGGCTTTAAAAAGAGCATTGCCATGTGTCTAACTTTTTTTTTTGCACCATTCCTGCGTATCTGTGACACTCTGAAGCCCAAATATGCTGAGGAAATCTGTAGCCACCACCTACAGAAAGGGCTCTGTAGCATACAGCATCAACATGCATTATAAAATTACGATGAAAACAGACATATGCACTTTGTGCCCAATTCTGCTCTCAGGGAAAAAAAAAAACCAACCCTGACCCTCTCTTCCAGAGACCCCAGCATAAGGGGAACCTGGGGCTCAGTCCTGGGCCTAGCTGGTAGTGTAGGCATAGCCCTGGTTTCTTTGCTTTTCACACCAGAAAGAAAGGTCCTACACCACCACAGGGCAGGTGCAAGTAAAAATATACATCAGGTTGTGAGGTGCCTCAGGACTGTGACCACAGGGCCATATTCACTCCAAAAATACACGTAAGGCTTGATGCCCTTTGGGACTGATGGCTGCCTACTAATCAAGAAGAGCTTAGGTAGTTGCTATCTGTAGTAAGGCTCACAGCGTCTGTGTTACTGTAGCCTCTCAGATCTGCTAGGGCAGTTTTAATGCAGATTTAGGAATATCACCTTCCTCCTCTGCCAGGCAAAACCGTGGGACCCACCTGAGCGGGAGGAGAGCCCCCTGAGGCCAAGCGAGCGTGGCTGAGCAGCTCCCAGCTGCCAAGAAATAAGTTACTGCACTTGGAGCCACTACTTGTCTCTTGCTGCCTGAGCTTGAAGGCAGCAGACAGAGCCGTTACCATCACAAATCACTCCAACATTGGATGTCCATCAGGCAAGCACTGTTCCAGCACGGAGCTGTCTGGCACAACATGTGCTTGTCATGGACTGCTGCACATGCAAGTTTTCCCATCTTGTAGGAGATATTTTGACCATATCTTTCCTGACAAGAGACAAATCTATTTACGGCTATCTTCTTTTCATAAATAACCTAGCCCTTGCTACAGTGCACACACGTGTATTCGGCTTCTAGTGTTATT
Source organism: Grantiella picta (assembly GCA_013397955.1). NCBI lineage: Eukaryota > Metazoa > Chordata > Aves > Passeriformes > Meliphagidae > Grantiella > Grantiella picta. Next base: position 673,492 of record VZRM01006908.1, read on the forward strand.
ATCCTTTTTTTTTCTTTTTTTTTCCCTACCATTGCAGAAGCAGCACAGAGAACTCCAGGGTTTATTATGTTTGCTGTAAGAAGTATTGTAAGGACTCAGAGCTCAAGGTCTATTGGACCTCATCTCTTCGCTGACAACAGCAGCATTTGACTAGTTGATAGCAAACGCTATAAACCTGGATGACTGCACAGTAAAGTGAGATTTTTTTGTTCTTATAATATTACATGCAGTGGAAAAAAATGCAGGCATTAGGGAGTTACTGACAGATCTCAGATGCTCTTGCTCATCCCCAAGACTTGCTGAGTCTCAGCTCCCAGCTAAATTTAGAGCAGCCTGTGGATTAATTTAATTTACACTGTTCTGGCAGTGGTCAGCAGAGGGGCTTCTTCCAGCTGATGATGGGCTGGATGAGATGAAATCACAGGCTATATCCAGCCACAGACTCTGTTCCCAGCCTAACAGTAGCCTAAGAGTATTAAATGCAAACACTCCTGGTTTTACTGAATAGAAAGATCTCTGCTTTACCCCTATTCACAGTGCAGAACTAGCACAGCCCGGGGAGAAGAGGTAGGATTCTGTGCATTGAAGAGAGTTGCTTAGCAAGGGAGGCTTGGAGCAACTTTTTTTGCGATGTTGGTGGAAATCAGTGGGCAACTGTGGAGTCAGCCTGACTTTCACATTCCTTCATAGATTGCAAAGGAAAATGAACATTTTCCTTTTCTTATAATCTCAGTACATCTCACCTGAAAACCAATACAAAACAAGTGTAGAATTCCCTTCCTTCAAGCCAAGCCCTTTCCAGTGTGAAGGAAAGGAGGCATCATGATGCACCTCAGTGTCCTTTGCATGTGGAAGGAACATTAAAAAAAATGTGTGGATGATTAAATAATATTTGTTGCAGTAGCATCTGCAGTCCCATTTTTGCTGCAAACATTTGGGATCAAGTTGCTGCTTGACAAAGCAAAATGATCACATTATATAGCTTGAACTGGGATGCCAAGGAAGGTCAGTGTGTGCTGGCCAGCAGCAGTCCAGCATGACCAAAGAAGCAGCAGTGGAGCTTGGTCCATATGTTTGTCCTGCTCTCGCTGCTGAGCACAATCCTGCTGCACTGGTTTCAGAGATTTGAAGGCCAGAAGGGACCTTTATATCACGCTGTCACCAGCCCTGGCTGGGACTGCCCAGGCAACAGATGGCTGACATGCAAGTGAAGCTCATCAGGAGAAAAAAATTCTGCTTTATAATAATTTTCCAGGGAAAAAAAAAAAAAAAAAAGAAAAGCAACCCAAACCCAGGAAATCCTAAAACTCTATATAGAGCTTTTTTCATGAGGGAAAATAAAAACCCAATCCTGCAGTATTTTCCTTTGGAAGCATCAAAACATGATGTTTTTAAAACAAATCAGGCTCCCTTGGGCTCCTGGCAGCTGCCACACTGTTTCATCCCCCCCCCC
>VZRM01006908.1:675005-796292 GCA_013397955.1 Grantiella picta
TAGTGTAGTGCTGTCAGTGGGGGGTACTCGAGTGGTTCAGGGCTTTGCTGAAGGCTCAGACCATGCTGTTTCAAAGCCGAATGTGCTTAGAGGAGCCGTGGATTGCCACCACTCATGGAGCTGTGGGGCACAACCTGCCCTCTCCAGGTGGCAGAGCTAGTGTTTAAGCTAGCAGGGAGGCAGCTGGCAGGGGAAAATCATCCAGGACCAGGGGCCAAAGCAGCTCCAGGTTGTCTGGGTTACCAACTTTGGCAAGGTGGTTTCCCAGCACTGAGAGTGAAGCAAGCTGGCGGAGGCATCCCAGGGCCATCGGGAATGTGCTCAGCTAGGACAGGCCTGGCAGCCCAGGCCATCGGTCAACGCCAGCCTCACTGCCCATCACGGCAGCAGCCTCTGCAAGCCATGCCTCATGGCAGCACAGGCCAGACTCTTGTGCAAGGCTTGGAAAGGTGCTTGCCGAGTCAGGGTTACCACTTGAGTGCAACTCTTCCAAGGAATGTTTCTCTGTAGTGCCTGTAAGCACCGCAGCCCACACAGACACCGTGGTGGAGGCCCACTCAGGATAGCAGGCCTGGTGTCAGGCGAGGCTGTCCCCCTTGAGCGGCTTTGGCAGCCATGTGTGTGTGCAGCCCTCACAGTGCCCAGGATCTCACCCCGTGCAAGCACAGCGCTCTGCTCCTGTTCTTGCTGAGGCAGCCCTCACCCCTCTCCTTTCTCTGTGGCATTGGGATGTCGCCTTCCCTGAAATCAGGGGCCAGAGCGAGACATTGACAATAGTCTGATGCTGTTTTCATTTTGCAGTTGGCTGCATGATCTGAATAGAGCTGACAGTGCCATGGGGACAATGAGAGAAAATTCATTTATAAAAAGATGTGGCAGCGTCAGGAGTGTCAGGCAGAAATCCAGCCCAGGTAGTGGTCTGCTGGTAGGCGGGGACAGGTGGCACTACACCCTACCTAACACATCATGATTGTAATGAGCAAGGTACAGGAGTTTAAAACAAAGTCTGCCTAAAGGGTTTCCAAAAATGTAGATGAGCCAATAGATTTCTGCAGTGTTTCTTCATCTCTCTGTGCCTCTACTCTTTACTTCCATGTTTTGTTCCTCTCTCTCAACTTTCAGGGCAATCCTTCTGCTGTGTCACAGCAAATCCCCCCCCGCCCAGTGCTCACAGATCTTCCTGCAGGTAACTACCTCCAAAATAGGCAAGGAGCAGAGCAGACCCCTGGCATCATAGTGCTTCATACATCATCAACAGGGTCCTCTGTCTATAAAATTGTACCAGTCTCTGGATTTATCTTAGACCTGGAAATGAGTAATATAACACGGTAAATACTCACTGGGGAAAATCCAAACAGAACATCATTAATCTGCTACATTTTCTCCTAGCGTCTATCGTAACACTACTTACCGTCCAGAAAGACATTGCAGAGCATTAAAACTGTCTCACTCTGGTAAAATGAGAAAGGGTGTAGAAGGCATAGAGAATATTTGCATTTAACTTCATCTCATGGAGACAGAACATTAAAATGCTATTTGGTAACTTAGTCATAGAGAAGAATAGTAGAGCCATAGGCCTTTTCTCTTTCTTTTTTTTTTTTTTTAAAGATGTAACTCTTTTAAGAGTCCCCTTAAGAGAGCTCAGTAGGGTGTGTCAATATTGCTCCCCATGGAAATCATATGGTTTGCCTATGCAGACAGTGAATTGTTTTGTGGTTGTGAAATATTGTGTGTTGCCCTGTGAGCAGTGGAGCCAGTGGCTCGAGGAACCGTTGTTGAGACTGACAGTTACATTGTGCCACTGAATAGTGAAACGGCAGAATCAAAAACTCAAGTGGACCCAGACAGAATGTCCTGACCTTTAAGTAAAAGGCTGATTGGATATGGTGGGAGCTCCCCTTCGTCTTCCACCATAATCCATTACACCTTTCTTGGCAAACCCTCGTAATTCATGTAGCCGCGCAGATACATTTCCCATAGAATTTTTTTACATGCTTATCATTAAATTTATCTCTTATAACTTACTTGCCTTTGTATGGTCCAGTTGTGATGTGAAGTGTCAGTTCCCTATGTTGAAGCATTCATAGTGTCCTGCCTAAGGAGTAATTCTGCATCTTGCAGTGTGAAAACCCAGCAATAATAAATTTGTGGGAACCCAGTCAGAAGGAAAGTTTCTGCAGCACAGAAATAAATACATGCAAAGATACTATATAATGACCTGCAGCAGAAAAATGAGACCCCAAACACATGAAAGCTGTGAACTTTATTACACAAGGTCCATATTTTAAATTTGTCTGAGCTAGACTGTGAAGTATTTAGGGCAGACACATTTTATGTGTCTGCAATATGCCATGCACAGTACCTTATAAGTATGAAAGAATACAATAACAGCATTATTAATGTTGTCTGCAAAGTCTTCTAGAAGAGAAAATCATATTCTTTCAATCTTCATTTTTAATTTCAGTATTTATTTTTACCAGTATCAATAATTCACTGAAATAATTGCTATGTGTGCAGATAAGGAAATATAGCAGTGTAGAAAGACAATGAATAGTTTTTAAAAGAATATTACTAGCACGTATGAAAAGATGAGCTTCCTTCTTTAAATGCATCACTGTGATCCTGGGAGTCAAAACTAGTGTGGTTTGTACCCAGCACTCTTTTTAAGGATGACAGAGTAAAATGCAAATTCTGTTTCCCCGTGTCCAACTGCGTTTTTTCCTTAGAAACACATGAACTTGTGGACACATTGTTTCCCTTAACAAAGTGTTTTAAGGACTGACTGCCCCTTTTTTCTCCTTAAAATATGTTAGTGACCTTTATTTTTGTGAATTTGAGAGTGAAAGCTTTCATGCACCTTGGAGGTTTGCCATACAGAAAATTAAAGACCCACAAATAAATTTTGAATTATAGTACATATAAAGACACACTCCTCTCTATGAGACTGTACATACAGACATGTTATTTGCCTGGATGCTATCTTCTCTGTGGATAGATTATCCTGTTATGTGTACACATTCTTCTTGCCCCATGGTATGCACTTCACCCACTTGCTTTGAATGAAACTGTATGCCAGCTCCCGACACGTCTGAATGTGGCACTGGCATTTCTTGCATCCCTCTTCTGCGAGAGGCGAGAATCTTCAAACTCAATTAGCATTTTAAAGAATAGGTTCAGTTTTGTGGTCCATTAAAGTCAGTTAAATTGATGCACTGCATGTCTTTATTTCAAAAATAAAGCTGAACAATTAAAGCCCATGTCTCTTTGCTCAGCTTTTGATTCCTCACAAAGCTTTCCCACTTGCTGCCTTTGGATGTAATGTTAACAAAGTCAGTTAACATCAAGAGCAGCGCTAACAGGCATGGCACAATTCCTTGTTTTTGCTCAATCAGTCTGTGTTCAAACTATCAGTTTGATTTATTTGTCCACGCTGACCCTTATTCACCACTTAATTATCCTCGTATAATGTTTCAAGAGCCTCCTGACACAAGGAGAAAGACAATTGCCGATGTTCTGTGGAACAACTGTTGACCTGATGGCCAAAATGATGACGGCAGGTCGAAGGTTGGTCGCCTTTTGAAGGACCCACTCCATTCTTGAGGGCTCTGGCCAGAACCCTTAGCCTGGTTGCCACTGGCACTGGGCAGCCTTCTGCCCCCAGTTCCTGCAGTGTGCCCGGGGTCAGCCCAGCCATCCTGGTTGAGCATGGCCAGATGACAGCCAGCGTCCTCTGAGCAGCAGCTTATTTGCCAAAAAGATGGGGCTTTGAGCAGGCAGTCGGTGGGCTCACTCTTGTCCCCTCCATCCCTGTTCTGCTCCAGCACCAGCACGAAGTTCAACTGGAACTAATCTCAACATCAAATTGCCAAAACCAAGATCAAAACTCTATCTTCTAGGAAAAGCAGAAGCTGTAATTATGACAGTCTCTATCAACACCCCTGAGCAAAGGAGCTGGCCCTTATTCTTAGAGCAAAGGATGTTAGTTTAAGGTTCCCAATGTATATGCTCAGCCCCATGCCAGAGATCATGCACAATTATCTCCCTTCATCCGGAAAGCATCCTTTCTGCCACTCTGGCTTGGAAACACTGAATGACATTCCTACTCGTTTCTCATTCAAAAGTGAATAATCAACTAATAGGTTAATATTGACAGGACATTGGCATCTCTTGGGGGCAGAGGGTAGGGTCTGCATTTTCATGGAAGCTGAAACAGTGCTCAGGAACTGGGGAGAGAAGGGGCTGAAGTGGCACGGTGTGAGAGACAGGGTGTTAGTTGAGCAAGTTGTGCAGGTATTTCAGCTGTTGGCTGTCAGAGGCTGTGCAGGGAAAAAATCTGGCCCTCTTTATAAAACCAGTAATCATTTCAAGTGTAGGCAGTCAAATAACTGACCTTCCCTGAGCATCTGGGGTTTATATTTCAGTGAATTAATACCACTATTACAGACCACTGTTTGAATTCTACTGCTTAAGGATGTACTCAGCTGTAAAGGCATCACCATCACCAGGTAAAATCTGGTTAATCAGCTCCATGATCCCCACATCAGGAGGATCTTTCAGCACCCCAGAGACAGGCAGATCATTTAGATCTCTGGTGTCATTGCTGAAAGATGTGTGAACACATTTATTTCTGTCTCATCTTTTCAGTCTCGAGGAGTCCTAGCAGGCACCACAATTCGAAGCAGGCTTTGGGCTGCTCTGGGTGGGATCCACAAGGTGTGCAACCAGTCCAGGAGCAGAGGAGTACACGGCCTAACTTGGGACCTCCTCACTTGCCTTTAGTCCCCAGCCACCACCAAGCATCTGAGTCACAGCAAGGGTGAAACCACGGAGGAAGAGCATGGCAGCCTGGGGACCAGGCTACAGCTTGGTTGTGCCAGCTCTTCTCAGCCTGGGACATAATGTAGTTGGTGCTTGGCCTTCTGCTTTCTTTAAAACCTCCTGCCTGAACAGAAATGTTCACACATTAGTACTATCGTCTTCTAAAAAGGCTGTTATGCTTAGTTTTCATGCAACATTTTAGATTTTTCATTTTTAATGAAAAATCAAAAGCTGTCAAAGAAATATTTTGGCAAGACAGAGAAAAATTATTTTCATTTGTCTTTTCTAGGGAAGAAATAAATAAAGGTTCCCCAGCTGTCTTTATTAAATCACTGACATCTAATTGTGAAGGCAGGTTTCTGTCGGCTCTTCACTGGTTCTCCTCTTGGTGTCCCTGGGAAATAACCCTCTCTGGCTCTCAGAACCTGGTACAAGTGGGGGCTGCTCCCATACTCACACTGCCCACATAGTTGACCTCTCCAGACAGCAGACACAGGAGCAGTTAGTTGCCATATTCCCCACGTCACAAAGGTATATCAGAGCAGAGGGTGAAGTGTCCAGATGCACAGAGCTCCAGCTTGCACTTTTGAAGCCCTGGAGGCTGCTGCTGGATCATAAAGATTTTTAAGAGACTTGTTCAGTGTGGCATGGCAAGTCTCTGTGGCAGGACAGGTGACTTTCTCCTTGAAGCCTTGTGTTGGCTGCTTTCTGTTCCCCATGGCAGGGACCACTGACCCTCCTCCATCTGCTTTCTGTGGGCTGGCTGCAGTTCTCTGCCTCATGTCACTCCAAAAGCAAGCAAATATGCAGCTTGGCTGTTATCTAGGTTTCTGATCAGTTCTGCCTGAGGGGGTGGCACGGGACAGAGACACTGCAGGAGCTGGGAGGGCGGGCAGGGCTTGGCCAGAGGACACTGTGCTCAGCACAGGACCACAGGGAGATCATGTTCAGCATGCCCCAGGTTCTCAGTTTGGACATACCTCAGGGGAGGAGGTCAGTGTCCCTCCATGTTGCAGCTGTGCTGGCGTGAGGCTCAGTATCCACATGGCGGGCATTGGTCTGAAACCCACAACTTTCATCAGTGCTAAGAAAATCAAATTATGGCTATTTTGTGGTACCTAGGAGAGGGCCAAGAGTTTCCCTGAAAGCTCATCTTTCATTTTGAAAAGAGCATCTAATCACTTAAGGGGAGAATAGCAGGACAGGGAAAGTCTCAAACCTTGTCTGAAAGATGGAAAATTTATGGCTGCAAAGGGCAGCGTATATCAAAGAGCTTTTGGCCAAGGCTCACCAATAAAGCAATTCACCTACTGGGTGATGTGAGGACAGAGCAAGATGAAAGTAAAGTTCGATCATTTCTTCCCATCACAACAAAAAGGTTGATAAAGAATATACTTGATATCAAACAGAGCTTCCTGCTGTCTCTAGTTACCTGGGAGTTTGGAGCCTGCAGTTTGAATAATGTTTCCTCCATAATAGGGTTGACAGCAGAAGTGTGGAGAGACTGATGGGCCTTCATGCAGGCTCAGCTTTTGTAGTTCAGGCTCATTCTTTATTCTCAGAGTGGAGCAGATAATAAATGTGTAAATAAATAGTTACCAATCTTCTGGCACGGTAAAATAACTAGTTGCTTTTTGTGCTGCAAAAGAATTCAATCATGCTAATAGTAAAACTACATCACTTGCAATGTTTCACGCACTTTGCAAATAGCTCGGGAAAGTCGTTTGCATCTTTTGAGATGGAGTGAGAGTAATGCTAAATGTGTCTGCCAACGGGACTGGAACAAACCAGCCACTGCTGTAATTTGGGGAAGTTAAGTGCTTACGAAAAAAATTCAGGACATTTTTTCTCTGTTTTGTTTATAAAAACAAGTTCATGCTAAATTCTAACTCAGTTTAATGTTATTGTCATTTTTCTTTGCTTGCTGTGGGCTCTGAGGAAATGATAACAGAGATTAATTTATATTAAAATGCACGGTGATAAAATTACATAGAAAAAAATACTGGGGATTTCCACTAGTCTGCAATGGCTGTTGAGCTCTTGGTCTGCTGAGCCCACGTTCATGTGCCTTGGATGGAATTTTCTCCCTTAGCTCCACAGAAAAGCTGAGTCACAGTGAAATATTTTAAATGTTCCTAGCTAGGGGTTTTTTTTGTGGGTTTAAAAAAATTTTGATGAGTTGTGCAACATTTAAGCTGATTATTTTAATGGCAGACATAAGCTAAAATAATGCACAAATGCTTTGCATATATCCAGGCAAATTAAGTATTTCCACAATTATTTTCATTAAAATGTGAGCAGAAAGTGTACAGTTTATAATTTTTTAACTGTTTGCTACAGCCCAGCCCTGCCTTTAAACAGGCTGCCATGCACTTCTCTGGTACATCGGGGAAGGTCAGGGTTGTATTAATGAAAAGACGCCATCACTGAGTACATTACAATTTTCAGAGCGCAGTTAGATGAGATAAACAGGGTAGTTTTAAGGAGAGGCCCTAAAGATGAGAGTGAATACACCCTGTGAAATTCTCCTAAATTAAAGCATAATCTCTGGGGAAGACCTTTAGAGATGACTGGAAGTGCTATTATTCCCCTCAGCTTGGTGCTTCAAAGGCACTTTTTTTTCTTCTTTTCCCTTCTGTGAGCAACTTGTTCTCAGGCAGCTTGAAATGAAAGCTGGCTGAATTTTTCCTGTTTCAAACAGTAATTCAAATGATAACTGATTCTTAGGCATAAGGTTACTGCAGAATTTTTTTCAGGGTTTTTTTTTTTAATGAAAGAAAATGCAAACTGTTAAATAATGTCTGTAAGTTGCTTGGTATTTGTTTTGGGGTCTTTTGGTCAACTGATTTGTTTTTTATCTGTAGTAAAATGTTTACCTCCAACTGCTTTTTTGAAAAATGAGTCATTTACTGTTTCAGTTTTAGATCTGTAATGACAACAAAAGCCTGAAACGCTGTAAATTTTGACAGAAATGAGAAAAGGGGGAAAAAAACTACAAGGAAAAATACCTGGCATATTCCACTCAGCTCTGCTGAACAATATCTATCTGAACTCATTTGTGAAATACAGCCCAAGAAGGAATTGCTCAAAATTTGCAAAACTTTTTTGAAAATGCTTCTTGGTGTTCAAAGAGCAGTAGCCTGTGCAGAGCCAGTACTCTGAGAGCCCAGCACAGAAGTGCTCGCTACAGTTTCAGGTGGCAGTTCGGCATTAGCAGCATCCTTGACGTCAAATGGCTGAAGCGCAAATGCAAAGTTAAATAAAGCCTAAATGTAATGCTAAATAGCTGCATTGACACTTCATTAATTACTAAATTAATGCCTTCAGCAAATAGCCTTTCTGCACACTCAGTGTCTGTTTCCTTCACGGATCTCTCCAGGCAATATTAGCAGCTAGAGGAGTAAATACAATTACAATTGGTGCAGATTTGACTGATTTAGGTGATGAGGTAAAAATCTTCTATAGGTGTCAATGAGGGTAGCACTAAACTCTCCTTCTGTTCAGTAGTGCTGTAAACTGTCACTACACCAGACTTATGCAGCCTGAAATGCTTGTGTTTAAAGTACAGTTTTTATTTAAACACGTCTCTCTGACACAGCAGCCACCAAATCCCTGACTCCCAAAGTGGAGGCTGACGTTAGGTCTTTGTCTCGGCAAGTGCATTCAAGTGCAGCAGCCACTGCGTGGGGAGCCCTGTGCCTGGGCAGGAACAGCTGCAGCGCAGGACTGCCGTAGGATCACTTCTTTTTGCAAGTGAGTTTTTCACTGAGAGGTTTATAATATCCATGCTATAAAGAAAGTTTTAGAACAGAAGAGTAAAAGTGGATAGAATAAATCTGTTTTCCTCTGGTGAAGAAATTTTTGCGTTCTTCGGAGCAGAGAAGAGGGAAGAAATTCCCAGGCTGTCATAAAAAAAAAGTCTCTCGCAGATCCAAAGCTGTGAACCCTGGTAAGAGCTGGAGGGAGAAAATGGGATTTCCTGGAAAATCTGCTTATAAGCAAACAGTGCCATGATCATTATGGAGACAGGATCACAGCCTGTTTGCAAAGGGACTCTATGTCTCAGATAATACATGACTACATGCCCAGTCTGCTCCCTTCATCTTCAAACACTCCCCAAACTCAGAGCTGGAGCACGTTGGTTGCAGCCTTAGAATTGTTCTCATCATTTTAATACATGTTCACATCCACAGAGCCTGAGGGATGCAGCCAAATTCTGGATATTTGAAGTCTGAGTCTCAGATCCAGGATTTCTCTCCATTGTTGTGGCAGGTCATTTTACCTACATCAAGACTCCTTCTAGCCAACTGTATTCCAGGCTTTGACTGTTTTAAAAATAATTCTGTGTCCATAAAGAACAGAAGTTTCACGACAAAAATATCACTATTATGCTCCTTCCAGCTTAGCAGCTGGGAACCTGAAGGCATGCAGGCACAGCATCCCTACAATAGAGAGGTGCCATTTTAGGGACTTGTTCCAATTTCCACTTAATATAGATGTGCTGGCACAACCTTGTGCTGACAGGTGAATGCTGGTGGAAGAGCTTGCAATTAGAGCAGCAAAGATCTACTTCCCCTGGGAGGGCCACAGCCGCCCCTGCAACTCCAGCAGAGACCTGGGTAGGATCCAGCAGACTTTTTTTGTTCGGATCTCTACCACAAAATCCAAGCACAAGCCACCCTCTCAGAGTTTGCTTCTTAAATCTGCCAGACAGGTCACTAACTCTTTGATTCTCAAGGAAGTCAGACAATCCTTCACGGAGGTGACCATTTGGCTGGACAGACTGTTTGAGATCTAGTGATGAGAAGTACTTGGCTGGATTTTTTTTTCCCTTCTTTTCTTTTGTCCTGGTTTTTTCTTTTTTTTTTTTTTTTTTTTTTGTTTTTTTTTTTTGTTTATTTTCTGGTTATTTTGTGATTGCAATAAGGCAGCTTCCCCTTCAGCAGGCTGCTGCCAGGTTGCAGTCTGAAAACACCCCTATGGAAATCAGAATTGTTTTGATGCCCAGCCTTGCTCACCTCCCACTGGCATCATACGCACTCAGGGCAATGCTGGCATCTCCCCTGCGGCTGCGCCTGTGCTCACAGCAGGGCTATCCTGTTCTGGGAGGTGCATGGCTCTGCACAGCAGTTCAGGCTGTCCCGGGAGCCAGGCTTTGGGTGTCTGGTTCCTGAGGGCAAGTGGCTCAGCCCAGCTGCCAGGGCTGCCCTGCCGGGGCTTGCTGGTTGCCAGCAGAGCCGGGTGCAATGGGCACTTCCCACCTTTCTGGGCTGCCAGCTGAATTCTGTGCCATGCTGTGGTGCCTGCCTGCCCGCCAGCCTGTCTCAAAGCAAGAGCAGTATAATTAAACATGAGATTTAGGGCCTCACTGGACTGGGGCCTCAGTTATTACAAAGTCCCATATTTCTTGATTATTGACAATAGCAGAAAGGTGTTTATACCATGTAATCATTCAGCAACGAACAAATGCATTAGAGGCACAACAAAGATAACAAACGGTTTCAAAACCTTTGCTAATATTTTTAAGAATGTTATGTGGAAGTAATGGGATAAAAATTATTATTTAACAGTCCTAACTCCGTCACATATCCTAAAACATATGCTTTAGATGTACTTTTTACACATTATTGTCATGGTCAGTGCAGCATGAATACTCTAAAAATCATATTTTTGTAATTAGAGGACATCGCGACTGCTCCAGAGATATGGAAGATGAACTGCCTAATATAGCCTATGAAAGATATTTTTCTGAATACTGCTTTAGAGGAACTAAGCAGTTAAAACATGCAAGCTGCCGTCTGCCTTTCCAAAAGTGCACAAAATCAGTTTATTGTCAACACATGTCAATATATTTACTTGCACTGTGGAAATGGCTTCTGTTGATTGTTTTCAACCAGGCTGATGCCTGTATGCCAGATTTGCAAATCACATGTTACCGCTACTGTGTTTCTGGCAGAAGAAAATGGAGCTGTAACTGCAGTACTGAAAAACGTCTGTATTTCACAAACACCTGACATCATCTGCAGACAGGGGTGTGAGATTGAAACTTTTCTTTCAGGGAAGCAATGAAGAAGTTCAGGCTGGTCTCCACTGGAGCCCTTTCAGGAGGCTGAGGGGCAGTGCTGGAGAAAGCACTCCCAGATGACTGAGTCTTTTTATTATAAATTGTTTGGGATGCTTTTACATTTAACATTTGGCAATAAGGAAAGAAACAGCAAGAAAGCATCAAACTCAGCAGGACTTCCAAGCTATTTACAAGTACTAGCTGGTTTAAGGGAATTGCACTGTATTGCAAATGTAGGCAGCTCACATGTGGACTGGAGGAATGCCGGTTGGAGGGAATTCCTGGAGGTCATGCTGTCCAATCCCACGCTCAAAAACAGGACCATCACTAGCCCTGGATCAGGTCAGCTGTGGCCACTGTGCCAGTGTTCTGAAGATTAGATGTAAGTCTACCTACAGCTCATCCACTAGGTCCCCAGCCCACCCATGTCTTTATGAACGTTTCCATTTGCCTTGCTTTCATGACATGAGATCCACCAGCACATGATTTGAAAGAGGAGAGGTAACAGTAGCAGGCAAGGGTGACACTGAAGCTTAATTACTTGAAAGCAGTGGAGTCCAGAGTCAAATCTGGGAAGCACAAGATCTCTCTACTATTTGCCTTTGCCCGTTAGCAAATCCCAAAAAAATTAGCCTTCCATAAAACCAAAATTTCTTACCTTAAGCTGTAAGGTCAATGGAAGCTACAAAAGATTTTTCCCTACAGCCACCCGATTCAGATTTTCCCATGAGTGAAAGGAAGCAGCATGTTTCCTCCATTATCACTCCCATCTCAAACACTCTCTAGCTTGTAATTACTTCATCTTAAGAAAAGGTGCAGCACAGCGCAGGTTAATTGCACACAGATCCATGCGAATTGCATGTAAGAACCACAAGGAGAGTGTGCACAGCAGAGTGGAGCAAATACGAATAATTTTGCATATGTTATATGAAACTCTGTACAAATACTTTACTTTTTTACATGTACATCATTATATACGATGTTCAAAGACATTCAACTTTGAATGATCCCAAACAGTTTCTACTCTTTCAAATTCAAGGGGACTTTTCACTGGGAGGATGGTCCATATTCAGAACTGGAGCTTGTTACGGCAACAGAGTCTGGAAAACAGCATGTGGAATCAGTCAGTACCAGTGTCTAGAAGAAGAATAGGCTCAGCCTTGAATGTTCATGTTGGATATTGTCTGAAAAGTTGCCCATCATGTTACTGCTTGGAAGCTCTGGCAGTCAGGGATGACACGCTCCGGCTTCCCTATTAGCCCCCCTGTGCCGCCCGGACAAAGGGAACTGCAGGCTCCCAGCCAAGCACATACATTTGCAAACTGCCGCCAGTCAGTTCCCAAGGCCAGGGGCTGGATGCCATTGACAAAGAGATGTGAACCGCAGGCATAGCCTGCTCCACTCTCCCTGCCGAGCGAGTGGCGCTTCTCATGGAGATCTATAGGGCCTGCTCTCTCCCCCTCAGCACCCACAAAGGGCTGGCCAGGACCTGCTTCTGATTTTTCAGGTTTTAAACATGTCCCTTCCACTCAGCACAGTAGTCATCAGAGCATCGTATGCTCCTTGACATCATTCACTCCCACCAGAGATCTGTGTAGGGACACTTGTCTGCCAGTGCACAAAACACTGCATTCTTTAATCCACAGCATGGGAGATCAGACCTTGATAACCCCTGCTGGAGTCTCAGTCTGATCTTGTGGATAGATACGAAGAGCAGCACACAGCAACACAGAGAAGCCCAGGAAAAATCACACAGCCATACAAAAGACAGATGCCCAAGTAAAAGCCTGGCTTACTTTTGCTTGACTTTCACTTTGCTGCTTTCCTCCAGCACCAGCACATAGGCCTGAAGGGATATGAAGGGGAAATCCTTGATGAACTGCAGCATCCAGTTGGAGATGCCCAGTGTTCAGGATCGTGCTCCTGTCATGCTGCTATCCCAAACAATCCCAAAACCAAACAGAGGGAGGCTTTTTTGTCAGTATTAGTAGTGCTGAAACTGCTCTGAGCTGATCCAGACCAAATTTCAGCTCTTAATAGGATGAGTCACCTGGGCCTCAGCATAGCCTCTGTATTAAGGAAGGCCCTGCCTTTGTCAGGGTGGTGGCCCAGCCAGCCAATATCTCCTCCTCTGGAGAGAAGCTGGTGGGTTTCCAGCACATGGCACTAGTCCCATGAAAGGCAGCCATGATCCTGCCATGCCTCCTGCTCCAGGTTTAGTTGCCCAATACAAGTGTGGAAAATGACCTGAAAAATGTTGCTACTGGGACTCTACATGAGAGCAAGAGCCAGGAAAAAAAGCATATCTCCAAATAGCCTGTGAAATGACATTTGCAGTTCTTGCTCATCCTTAGAGGGGACTAGGGCACAGGGGAAGGGTGGTGCCCTGCGTTAAGAAAGTGACCAGTGCAAAAAAAAAGTTTTCTCCAGCACTTTCCTGACAGCACATGTTCTCCCTTTCTCCTTCACCCTTTGTCCTCACCTGTTCATTTTTCCCATCTCTGTTCCTGGGCTCAACTTCTCTCTGCAATGCTCCAAAGGTAAGGTGGGGACACTCATTTGCAGTCAATCCATCATCAGCACTAACTCCTGGGTGGCTTCTCAATAGCAACTTGCCTCTTAGCTGGGACACACATGCTTGGTCTTCTCACGCAGGACATGCCACTGAAACAAAGGAGCCATGACACCAGACCTAACGTTGGCTGGATCCAGAAAGCATCTTCATATTCAGAGACTGAAAATACTAGCTCTGCTTAGAAGTTGTGCCATCAATAGCAGAATTTCATCCTTGCCCTCTGACCTTGTCCTGACAGGGTTTTATGTGTGGCTCTTCTACTGACAGTTTTAGCCACATTCAGCTGAAACCACATGAAAAACTGTCCCAGACCACAGCTATTCCTGAACCAAGAACTCTAGACTGTGGTTCTCACAATGAATGTGTCCACTGGATTAGAGCACTCTTGCCTTTCCCCATCTGGTTATGAAATTGTGGGCTGCACCATTCCTTCTTCCCTAATCATCAGTCACACCACTTCAGCCAAAGCAGCCCCATCTTGATGTACACAGATGACCAGATGACATTCAGTCTATTTTTTTCCCTTCCTTACTGCAGAAATAGATTGTGATGGTTAAAATCTTCAAATCTCCCATGCACAAAAACTGAGAACTCTGCTGGCTTGAGGACATTACAAGTACAAGATGAAGCAATGCCAGGAATTAAATCCCACAAGGGAAAAATCTGGCAGTTTATTATTGTATGTTTACCTAAGGGAATATTTATATAAAATAGATATGAAACAGCCTGATTTTTTCTGGCAGAATTTCATTCTTTCCATTATGCATCAAACTGGGGACCTGAGCATACTTTGAAAAGCATACTTGGATACCAGGAATCCACGAGGCTGAAGGGTCACTGCATTGCTGTGACATCATCATACATACCTAACAGATTTTGCAGAGCAGATACAGACCTCACATCATCACCCCTCTCAGTTCACTCTCACATTCATATCTTTAGGTTGGGGCAGAGGAGTGGCAGAAATGGAGCAGCTTTTCCTTCCTTTGCAAACCCCATCCCCAAGCACTCAGTAGTCAGATTGAGACCACATAGCAAACACACTGGCTTTGCCCTCCTCCTCCTTTTTCTCCCTGACTAAGACTTTTTCCTTTTCAGCAGCAGTTTGAAGTGTGCAGACTTCTGGCTGCAGTAAATATCACAGGATCAGAAGCATTTTTGACATTTGTCTAGGTTTTAGCCCAGGTCTTCACAACCTTTTCTCCCTGTTTAAAGCCAAAACTTAATTCAAGGCAGTGGTAACAACCATACTTTTCAGCCAAGCCCAAGTCAAATGTGAAAAAGAAGCAAAAATCTTCATTCCATTGGGCCTTGCATTCAGAGTCCAGGAGAATAAATACTGTTGTCACAACTAGGAGAGAAATCCCACAAGGCCGAATATGTGCACACACATGCGAATGCAACACATACACAAACCCAGATTTTTATGAGCTGTGCTGTCAGCAGAGAGATTGTTTATAGTTGCCAGTAATTTATGACTTTTAAATGTAATGTTGGAATGCAAATAACTTTACCCATGCCCTTCCCTTAGTTATCTGCTCATGAATAGGTCTGAAAGGAGCCTGACTAGGAGCCACCACCAGGGAGGATAAGGAGACAGGGAATGACTCAGCCTGCCCTCACTTTGTCCCAGCCTCTGGAGATGTCATCCTCCTGCCATGGGCTCTGCTCCTAGCTCAGTGTGAGAGCTCACTCGGTGCACAGCTATGTGCTACATGCTATTTAACAGCTCCCATCCCAGGCGATGAAAGGGGAATAGTGCTTAACCTACCCTACAACAAAAATATTTGAAATGGTATCAAGCAAAAAAAGCCCAAGCTTCTGGAGGTTTTGATAGGAAGTCGAGATTTTTCCTTTCCCTGCAGGACAAACTTCCATCCTAATACTCCCCTCTTCTCTTTCTTCTACCTTTTCAGATCACTAGGGAAGGAGGAGGTATTGAAAAATGTCTTTTCATGCCTTCTGTGCCATTGAACATCAGAGCTGCTGACATCAGTTCTATCACTGTTTAGTGGTGGCACTACAATTTGTTAGCACTATCAGAAACGTGCTTTCTCTTTATGCAGTTACAGACTGATTAAAAAAACTTCCCAAGGGTGCTTTCCTAGGCAGATGCCTTTGCTCAGCCTGTCCAAAAGACCAGACTGAAACCAACTGCTTTGCCTGCTGGTCTCTGCCAGGTTTGATTGCAAAAAACTCACAGGAAAATATACAAAATAAGGAGGTCAGCAAGTTACTATGGTGTCATGCTCACAGTGCTAACAAAAAAGGTCGTCTGCAGCACTTTGACTCTCTGTTGTCTGGTATTTTCCCTGTTAGGTTTTTTTCCCTCTCTCTCCCCCCACAATGACAGACATTTGTATTCATTTATATCAAGTTACAGTTTGGACTCCATAAAATAATTTTGGAATCTACAGGTGAAAAGGCAGACACTAGCCTGTGAGATATTTAGGGATAACACAAAACTGAAAAGATCTGCTTCACCAATCGAACTGGTGAATAACAGAAAGCAATGAAAGAGTTTATGATATCAGGCAGATGTGAACAAAGCTGTTGGACTGATCTCAAGCAAAGACAGCAACAGCTTATTAGCAAACATTTGCATCATCAGCATCTTAGGGAAATAATGAAGAACCCTGGGCCACTAATGCTTTTAAAAAGACCCCAAACCACAAAATAAACCAAAACAAACCATAATGAGTGTTTCCAAATGCTTAAAAAATGAGCAAGACTTTAAGCTTCACTTAATGTCTTCAAAAAATCTAGAAGGTTGTTTGGTGGGCAGAACTTCAGAGTCAACTTTTCCAGCTTCTCTTCACTACCTTTGTGGACAAGAAAATCTTGTCTCATTTTGAAACCAAGGCTCTGCCATGCTCACATGGTGGTAGAGTGAGGGATTGGAAGGGAGGAAGGCATTAACATCACAGCGGCTGGCAGTGCTGGGATGAAGGGCTGTGGAGCGAGGGAGAGTAAGCTGACTTGGGAAGACCAAGGGGAAAGGCTGCTGGAGACTGAAGATGGATGCAGACTTTGTGGTGACCATGTGAGTTTTTGACTCTACATGGCCGCCTAGCATTTGTAATGCACGGCAATACATACACAAATAAGGTCAGAGCAACATGCTCATGCTAGAGCTATCACGAATGGGCATTGGTCTGATGAGTTTTGGTTTTGTCATATGGCAAAAGAACTAACAATTTTGTCTCCTTAATTATTTTTATGTAGAGGTAACAAGTCCAGGACTTTAAGCACTTTAAACAATTTGAGCTACCATACGTAAAATATCTATATTGTTGCTTCAATTGTTTCAGATAGATGAGTAGAAAATTAGTTTTGCTGATTTTGTTTAACTGAAAATCTTTGCAGGCGTCATCTTTTCACATAAGACCATCAAGAACATTATTCTAATTTTTTTAAAAACTGAAAGGCAAATAAAGCAGACACGAAAAAACTCCAACATCCAATAAGTTAGTTTTCATCTGGAAATTGTAAATACTTTACTACCACTTAAAAAATTTAATTTGTCTGTTAGAGGCAATTTTAAATTTTTTAGCTTTTCTCATTTTCTTTCATTTTTTTTCCCTATGAGGGCTCCCAATCTACAAGGAATAAAGTTAAGGCATTCAAAGCAAAATACATGTGTTTTGGGAGAAGCTCTCCCTGATGTTGCACTGTCAGAAATGTGACTGTTCACACCACTGCCAGGGCACTCACAGTTTATGGTGGTGACTCTGTCCCTGGGAGACCAACCTCCAAGTCTTCATTTGGTAAGCTTAGCCCACTCCTGTTGAGGTGAATGGTATTTTTGTCCCTGGCTCCATCTAATGCAGGATTACACCCCTGGAGGTGTAATCTCCTCCAAGGAGAGGAGTCTTTACATTACTGAAGTCTTGGGAAGATGTATCTGTCTTTATTGAAAGGACAAATTGCTTTCTGGAGGGCTTTAGGCATACTGCAAAACTGGACTCCTGGTAAAGTGTCCAGTTTGTTTTTTTTTTTAAGTTTAGTTCTAGCTAAAGTGAAATAATTACAATGCTGAAAGCTTAAGGAACAAGGGCACATTCCCTAGCAAAATGAGGCATGCCCTGTGCCTCAGTGGGTTCAGATAGCTTTCATTCCATCATCCTAAAGTCCAACCTGCTCTTTCTGAATGGTTCAACACTGAGAAGCACTGTGAGATCTCATACATAAATTAGCCTTATCCACAACATTTTACAAACAGGGTTTGAGGGCAGCAATGCCTTGCACGGTGCCTTGTCTCCAAGAGCATCCACGAACCTGCCCTTTCCTGGGGCTCCCTGAGCTGCATTTCAGTCTGCTCCATTCTTATATGGCCATGAGAAGCCAAAACCAGGGTCCTTAACCTTTTGAGATGCTTCCTAATTCTTAATTAACTAATGCCCCTTCTGCTTCCAGGAAGGATTCACCTGAGTTGGTTTTCTCCTTGCAAAGAGGGTGGAGCAGCCCAGTACTGCAGAGCAGCTCAGGGATCACCCCAGAGCTGCTCCAGGGCAATGTCCTACACAGATGTTGCATATTTTACTTTTAAAGCTCCAGAAAGTTTCTGCTGAGAGGAGCACTTAAGAATGTAAATGACAATTGGTTTGCCTTTATATAAATTACTAACATCTCAAATGTCCTTTAAAATCTTCTAGCAATTTTCAGGTCAAATTAATGTCAGCAGTTTAACCCAGAAAGTCCCACAGAAACATGAGTTAAACATATTTACCTGAAACTGGGGGCAGTTTCACTGCCAACTACTAAACTCCAGGTTTTGCACTGGAGGAAAAATCCTTCATGGCGCAGTATCAGCAGCATACGGTAAAATGTACCTGCCCTCCATCTTCACTTCCATGTCAGAAAAGACATGTGACCTAATGAAGTTAAAGGCAAGTTTTTGTGAAAATAAAGTATTCACCCATTCATTACTTTCTTACAGTTCTGTTTTATTGAACACTGAGTACTTTCTATCTAGCAAATAAAAAATTAGTGCTACAGTTACCTTGAAAAATGCTGCGATACAGTTAATGTGGAAAATTTTAAGCTGTCACTGCTTGCTAAAAGGAGCCAAATGACCACATTTATAGTATATGCAATCCTCAATTGCAGCTAATATAGTTACTGTAACAGCATTTCTTAGAAAAGAGACTGCACATTTATGGAAGTTTATTGAAGGGTTTATCTTCATTTTGAAAATGCTCACATTGAAAATGTCTGCATTTGCCTGGACCTGTATTTCTTGGGAATATTTCAGATTCTTCAACTCCTCTGCTTCCAGGCTCTTTATGGAATTCACAAAATTTTAAAGTCACATGTACTGTATAAACCCTCCATATACGTAATACATAGGAATAGGGCTTATTGTAAAAATGGATTGCAGGCAAACTGGGGCTGGATTGAGCAGACAAAAGAAAGCTAAAGAACCAAAATTAAATATGTCATTTGCCACAGTGGAAACTACAGTGTGCATTTGTTCATTTTTAGTTATACAGATAGTGGAAATGATGCCACTCAGCAGAGAAAAATTAGGCTTCAGATGGAAAGCATAATTCAGATCAAGTAAGTAGCTGAAGGAAAAAAAAATATAATTAAATATTGCCATTCGCATTGTTAAGATTCAGATCTACTGGAGATGGATTGAGATCTGATCCAGCCAGGAGCAAAATCTAGCATTTTTCCTGAATAGTTATATAGGAAAGATTTTCAGATTCCTTCAGGCACTGTGAAAGTCTCCATTTTGATGTCCTCCCACACAACACTGCAGGCTGTTCTACCCTTGGAACACTGCAAAATACCAGTGTCCTATTCTGTGGTAAGTAAGCACATTTATAGAAATATTCAAGATAGGATCCTCTGGTTTCTTTCAGGATATTCTGTTGACAAGATCAGTGTTATGACGATCATTAAAACTTTAGTGTTGGAAACAATTTCAAATAAATGAATCTTTCCCAAACATAACATAATGTTCATCCAAAAAGGTAAATATATGTGAGGATATAATTATGTGATGAATATTGTCAAAAAGCCTTTTGTTTTTCGTGAGTAAAATGACTTTTAGCTATTACTATTTTATCGCTCTTAGGAAGAAGTAGAATATATTCTTTATTCATAATAACAAGGGCTGATGTGTACGTTTTAAGTTAGATTCAAAATATGTCTTTCCAATAATAGGCTAAACGTTGCAGCTTCCTTCCTATTCAGCATTTTACACCATGTTTACCCTTCTGATGAATGCTGTTAAATACCAATAGCCACAGCCTCTCTGGGACTGCCCAGAGAATTGCAGCCTGTGACTGCAGTCTGCTCAGCATCAGTTCCGTATTCTGGTTTGATCCTTTACTAAACAAACTCAATATGTATTTGTCTGGTTGCTTAGGATATTGTTTGGAAGATACCCTTAAAAGAAGAATGCTCAAGAAAAAAAAAAGACATAGCAACGATGGCAGCGGTGGTACTGTAAATGTCTAATTCAATATTTTGGCACGGTCTAAATATCTGGATTGCAAAAGAAAATGTGGAGAAGGGACAGAGCAGAATATTTCATGAGAAACATGGCTGTGCTATTCCTGCCCAGGAAAAATCATCCCATCTCTGAAATATACCCAAGATTTTTATAAAACTGAAATGGATTAATATCCATTAGAGTAATTATTAGTGACTGTAACTGTAAGGTAATAATTTAATAGACTTTTAATACTGTTCCTTACAGCTATAATGCTTTTTTACCTCTCTCCCAACACCACAATTGAAAATCAGTTATTTTAATGTTGACTTGTTATATAGCATGTTGTCTTGTTAAAGGGCATGCTAAAAATACTTTGTCTCAATTTAGACTGGTGTACAGTGTACACTGTTTTAATCCTTTCTATTCTTTGCCGCATTGTGAGATTTACAGTATAACAGTAGCAGGGGGAAAAAGATGGAAGTTTTAAATTCAAATACTTAGGTAAAATACACTGTTCACTCTGTATAGCTTACAACTTGAGGCCAATGCTTTTCTCAGTAGCTGTGCTCTGTCAGTCTCAGTCCATTTTTGCAATCTTCATTTGACACTGAGAGAGCTGGGTTCTTTCCCAGTCATGTCTCCTTCTCTTCCAAAGCTTCCAACTCCGCAGAAGCACATGTCTACAGTAACAGGATTGTATGATCAAGCCCATCTCCTTGATGGGACCGTGCACCTCATATATACACATACCTCAGTGCACAGGCAGTAATGAAACAGTTGTCTTGTTTTTCGAACAAATTAACACTTTGCTTCTACACTACTTTGCAAAATATAAAGATATTCAAACATCGGGGGAAATGCACTCTGCCAGTGTCTGCTTTCATAACCCCAACCTCAGGCACATCATGTAAGGCAAATAGAACAGGGTCAGTTGTTTATCAGCAGCTCGGACCCGGGCGGTCGGTGCCACTGCTCGCAGAAGCGCTCTGGAGGATGCAGGGATGGAGCGCAGGACCGCAGCCACCACCCGCCTCAGCCGCCGGCCCAGCCGCTGCGTTACAGCGACTCCAAGTGGATTTGGGGAGATACTGCCGTGCCCGAGAAAGGAAAGGATACTTTGGGGCACTTTGATTTGAACCAAACTTCACTTTAATGCCTCCTTAAGCTCCTGCACAGCTTTATCCGGCAGTGGCGACACTGGAGTTATTGCCCTTACTGATCTGAAGTTTATGTTAACGCACACGCCTGCGTCTGAGTCCTTAGATTCAGGTTACGTGTAGAGAGAGATACACAGACAAAAAGGTTCTGAAATCTAACTCTGTAAACTCTTAAGCACATCTTTGTCTGTTGAGATGGTACACCAGGACTGGCTGTGGGAGGGGCAAGCACAGGTATGCCAAGCTATGGGCTGCCTGAATTCCCCTAAATACTCTATGGCCTCTACAACAACCAACTGCAAATCGTCATAGAATTTGCCCCTGTAATTCACCTAGATACTTTCTTCTGAAAGAAACTGCCCCACCCTGATTGATGTCAAGGTGGTATCTAAGCCATTTTCTCCTGGATAATTATTACTCCAGGATCTTACAGGAATGACATCTTTATAGAGAATCCCCACATTTTAAAGCAGAAAGAGATACCTTTCACAGCCACTTCTGAAGGTAAACACAGGTTCTTCTCCATATCATTTATGAATAAGTTTGTAATGATAAACAAGCAGAGAGCAAACTACAGAACTTCAAAAGATTTTTCTATGCTTTAAAAGGCTTCTTTGGGCACTGCCAGGCATGTATTCATAGACAGAATGAATTTTTGGAAGCAGTCATTACTGCTTATACAGCATGCTGGGATTTATATGCCCTCCTAGCCCCAGGTGAAGGGTATTACACACCTAGCAAGGACTGCCTCTGTCAACATTTGTAATTGAAGCTGCAGGTGTTTGTGTTAGGCAACTATCTGACACCCTTTCATAGTCCAGCACTTGCAGAACAGAGTTTTCCAAGGGGAACATACATCTGGCAGCAGGACAGCTCAGCCAGCTGTGAGGTGCCCCTGCCCAACCTGGAGAGCTGGGGAAGCTCTGGAGGCAGAGGCAGAATGCCCCTGGGGGTCCTTAGCCATCCACCACTGCCATCAGGATGGCAGTGCTGGCCACCAAAACTCTTTCTGAGCGGTGCTCACGTCATGGGTTAAGCAGGAAAAAGTGATGCATCAGCATTCTCTGTGTTTTGCCCTTGTGTGAAACTGAGATGAATTTCAAAGGCCTGGAAAATTCTGACATGGCTGAGCTTTAGGTGCCCTCTATGTAGATGTGAAACACACCTCATGCAACTGCTCCATCAGCTGTGCTACACAGTCCAGGTTTCTTCAGGTTTTCGCTTACAAACAGATTTCAGGAAGAATTTTAGGCACAGTCAACATCCACCTCCAGATATTCCAAGGTAAGAGCCAGCACGTGTCTCCAGTAAATTGTTGGCACCTAATAAAAAGGCTAAATCACTCCACGGAGCCCAGCTTGAGTCATTTAAAACAGAAAACAACTTGCAGAGCTCCACAGTGAGCAGCCATTATGAGACAAATTCTCAGGGGCAAACTCGGTTGCGGTTGGTCAGTCATTTAAATATTCCTATGCGTCTGCCTCCATGCTGTCCAGGACATGAAGCAAATGAAGCCTGCCTGTTACCCAGATGATCCACGATGTTGTGACCAGATGGAACTTCACTTACAACATGTGTACGTGCCTGCTGGACAATAAAGAGCCCTTCACTGTCTTTTGCTCTGATGAACTCAAGGGGGTTACTGGCAGGTTGAAACAATCACAGCCCCCAAAAGATTTATTATTATTTTTTTAATTTATGCCAGATGAGCAGAACAGCAACAACAAAAACAAAAGGTTAAATGGATGTTTATTTTTTGTATTAGTGCTGATTTCTAGTTTTCCTACTTAACCTGGAATCATCAAAAAACCCCAAACTACTGCATTTTTGCCCATATGTTTGTATTAGGGTTTTTTTAGTTTTTAATCTTAAAAATCTTGCAATAGCTGCAAACACAGATTACAGATAAAACAGAACATGTTTATAGTGTCATTTCCATTTGAGGGGGAGTGCTTGGGTCTGTGCACACGAGTGACCCCTTCCCATGTGTACTTCTGCATGAGAGGTCATCCTCCCTTCCAATACCTTGCAAATTAATTGGACAACTTTAATTCCATGTAAATTCTTACAAATATCATGAAAATAAATTTTAAAAAACCCCAGAGATAGAAGAAAAAAGAGATTCTAGCTTCTGCTGGAAAGAAAGCTGCTGTGCAAGCTCTACCCTTGCTACTCAACAGAAATTTGATAAAAGGGAGAGACATGGGCATATACATATATACACATTGGGACTCTTCCAGCTGCAGGAAAGGCCTTATTAAACACCAGAGAAGTTGCAGATCCATGGCCAAACAGGCTACAATGGTCCTTCCGTGCTGTTTCTCAGAGCATGGACACATCAGAAAATCACAGCACCACTTAAGAACGAGTTAGCCTTCAACAGATCACCACCTTGTTAATTAGACCATGGCACTAAGTACCACATCCAGTCATTTCTAGAACATCTCCAGGGATGATGACTCTACCACCTCCGAGGGAAGTCTGTTCCATTGTTTTACAGCCCTTTCCAGGATTGCTCTATCAGCAATTCTTCCTGATGTCTAACCTGTATCTCCTCTGGTGTAGTTTGAGGCTATGTTCTCTTGTCCTGTTGCTGGTTGCCTGGGAGAAGAGGCCAAGCTGGAGTCTCGAGTGTCTCCGCAAAGCCAGGTCACAGTCACGAGTAGGAGTGTTTCACCAGTCATCAGCTCAGCGGCCTCTTTTCAATGTCCATTAAAGTCAATTGCCTTGGTGAAATTATTTGGGACACAACAGTTCGTCTTGAAAATTATCATCTCAGGTGTTGGTTATCTCTAAGGTGATAAATTTTGAAGCAAGTATAAATTTATATTAATAACCCATATAATTATAGAGATAGGGCAGAAAAGAGAGCCTGGGATCAGATAAACCAGGAGGATGAGGGGTTTGTAAGAGACAAGGAGGAAGAGTGAGGTATCTTTGTGCATGGACCACTGAAATCTCTATGTCTTGTGTTGGCGTACAAGCTCAGTCCTCCAAAGTTCTTGCTGGTTCCCCTCAGCTTCTCAAAGCCTGACTTGAGGGTAGCACGATTCTTCACAATGGAATGTGGTCAAGGGACAACGCCCTGCTTGTAAGGACTGAGAGGGAGCATCATGTGCTGCTTTTAGTGTTGAATTATACTAAAACTAGTCTGGCTCACGAACCCCAAATCAACATCCTGATAGTGAGGTAACTGGAGATGTGTAACTGGCAGTTAATCACTTTATACTATAAAAGTCCAGTCCATTTTCATGTGGTTCAGCTCTTTTAAAATATTCACCCTTGGAATGGATAGAGATTCCTCCCTTGGGTAGGGGACGCTCCCAAAGATACCCCGCAAGGCTGACTGAAAGAGATTAAGCCCACAGTTGTTGGCTTTAATATAATTGCTTTGATATAGTGCCTATTCACTAGGAGTAATTTCAACTTTTACTAGAAAATAACTCTGATCAAGATCTTTTTTACTTATAATATATCATAATAAATAATTCATTTTTTTATAAATATATTTTATTTCTCATCCTTACNTTTTTATAAATATATCTGATTTGTCATCATTAACTCAGTGGCACAAACTTGTACAAAGGTTCAATCACACCCCTATAATTCCTTAAACCGTTGACAAAGTCTGTGGCTAAGATTGCAGCTAAGTAGCTGCACCAAGACTTTTCTCTGAGGAGGAGTTTAGCAAGGGGTCCTTTCTGCACCTTCTGACTCAACAAGAGGACTTCCCCAATAAACTTTGTCTGAAGTCTACCACTCTCCCCACAACAAGAAGTTAAAATCAAACCAAACCAAAATAATCCAGTCCATTTTCATGTGGTTCAGCTCTTTTAAAATATTCACCCTTGGAATGGATAGAGATTCCTCCCTTGGGTAGGGGACGCTCCCAAAGATACCCCTCAAGGCTGACTGAAAGAGATTAAGCCCACAGTTGTTGGCTTTAATATAATTGCTTTGATATAGTGCCTATTCACTAGGAGTAATTTCAACTTTTACTAGAAAATAACTCTGATCAAGATCTTTTTTACTTATAATATATCATAATAAATAATTCATTTTTTTATAAATATATCTGATTTGTCATCATTAACTCAGTGGCACAAACTTGTACAAAGGTTCAATCACACCCCTATAATTCCTTAAACCGTTGACAAAGTCTGGGGCTAAGATTGCAGCTAAGTAGCTGCACCAAGACTTTTCTCTGAGGAGGAGTTTAGCAAGGGGTCCTTTCTGCACCTTCTGACTCAACAAGAGGACTTCCCCAATAAACTTTGTCTGAAGTCTACCACTCTCCCCACAACAAGAAGTTAAAATCAAACCAAACCAAAATAAAGAAGTGATGAGACATTATTACAAATAAACATGTTTTTGTCAGGAAAATAACATGCTCTGTCATCAGTTCTCCTTCCTACTAGAAGCCTAGAAATCTGTAAGGGTTCTTGTGTCTTCTGCCTGTCCTGTGGTGTGTAATCTCAGCATATTTAGGAAGAGAGGTTCTATTTTTACAGTTCTGCAGACAATTCAGAAAAATTATTTCACAACTCCTTCAAGGGAAGTGGTAGCTGAAATGTTCCCTGTCATGTAGCACTCTTGCACAATGTGAGCCTTTAGCATTCTTTACCAGCCAGTCTGCAATTTTTGCAGCCTCTTATGTACTTTTGTATAATTGAATTGAAGAGACAATCATGATCACCTAGTTCACCTTTGTGTACAGTATGGCCACTTTGTAATTTCTGCATTACACTTCTTAGTTTCTGGATTCATCCTAGAAACTTCTGTTTGGCTATGGTATATTTTCAAGAAAGATTCTTGATCTTGATATTATATTAAGTGCTAAAGATCCTGTCTGTTTTCTGCATAATTTTTTCTGACAGGGTGTATTGCTAAGAAATACGTAGATATCTTTCTTGCATTGCATCTGTTTACAAAATTGCCCCTAGACTGAGGATCTATCTTCCGTCAGAAAATTCTTCCATGTCTAAGAAGACCACAATTTGCCCTCTGTAAAATAAACTGTACTAACCAACTTGGTTTGCTTTCTTTGTGTCAGGAGCAATTTCCAGATCTCAAATTACTCTTTCCTGGATGTCCTTCAATTTTTAAGCAATCTAGGCAGCATAAATAGTCATGACATTGAAGCATCTACCCCAATTATTTAATCTATGGTTATAACATAGTATCTGTTGTCTGCTTGTCTGATGTTCTTCCCCTTATGCATTCCAGAGGTAGGTTAGCTCCCTGATATTCAGCTTCCTATTGGGAGCTCATAAGAAGCAGTATCCTAAGTGAAACCAAAAGTCCACTAAGTCCTCATCCTCACAGTGGCACTTAGGATAGGGTATGTAAAAGCTCAGAATAGGGAGTGCGCACATTTAGATACAAGGCACATACAGACAGACCCTCTTCTTGATAACACAACCTAGATCTGGACAAGTAACTCCCCAGCAAACTCAAAAGTTAAGTTTTGCCATCAATCCATTACTGGCATCATGTGATGTTAAACAGGTAAAAGGTATGACATCAAAACTTTCTTTTTTCCACCACAAGCAGCTTGATACACACCTTGCCAACTAAACTTGATTTGAAGGAAAAGAAAAAAAATTGATATTGTTACTTTAAACAGCATTCTGGACATCTTCCTCACAAACACCCTGCACTTCTGAAGTCATGGTTGCCACAGAAGCAGTGGGGTTTTTCATATTTTTTTCCCTAAGTTTGAACTTTTTTTCCTATAAAATAAAAGTATAAGGACATCTGGGTACAATATTGCTGGAAGTAGCACAAGGAGCACAGTTAAAGAAAACTCACAATAAGCATGTGCCCCGAGCAATTAGTTCAATGACAACACTTCTAGATTTTCCTAAATGCAAACTGCATCCAGCTGAAGGCCTTAGCCTCCTCTTGCTTTGACTCTGGATGGAACCAGCGTAACTAAA
The DNA here is from genome assembly GCA_013397955.1 of Grantiella picta. Lineage (NCBI taxonomy): Eukaryota > Metazoa > Chordata > Aves > Passeriformes > Meliphagidae > Grantiella > Grantiella picta. The sequence goes on from VZRM01006908.1 coordinate 702,004, forward strand.
TTTAAAGAGAAGCTAGCAAGTCAAAAGGTCAGATCTGCAAAGCCCATTTTTATCTGTGAGTGCTTATTGGCAGGATGAATCTATGAATTTAACCCCTGACTGTCTGCTACTCTCCTATAGAATTACCTTTATATATGTTAATAATATTCTGACTCAGACTAAACAGAAAGAAATTATGTGAAATTAAAACAACATAGGCTTGCTCTAATTTCAGCCAATTTGCTTCCAGAAGATCATATAGATGGGATCTTATTAGTCTTTCAGTCCCTGTTTTGAGAACAGAAACTATTTCTTGAGAATGTTTAATATCATTAGAAAACGACACTGCAGGCAGTCAAATGTGATGTAAAGCCTTTGTGTTAGATTTAGCAGTCGTTCAGTGCTTAACTGGCCGATTTTACAATGTTAAAAATTGTACATTAGTGAAGTAGCTACATCCATTTCTCTCTGCGTGTGTTCTAATGTGAAATTTAAGCACACCCAGCTGTAAACAGAAATGTAATTCAGTCAGTGGGTTTTTTCACTGCCTCTCAAACACAGATTTGATTTCTTCCATAGTCACTGCATGACATATGTGCTAACAATAACACCTCTTAGTTCCTCTCATTAGAAAGAGAGAAAACCGAGGAAGTGCTGGAAGATGTCACCTGTAAAAGTCACTTGACAAGGCCAGCAGCAGGACCAGAAATGGAACCCTGCCTCCTAAATCATGGCTTTCATATTTCCCTTCTTCTTACTTCCTTTGATCCCTAAATTGGGCTATTTCTTTTCTATTTAGATGCATTATAAATGCTACAACACCAGAACTCCAGCTTTTAGTACTTCTTCAATCCACATGAATTATCGTATCACATACAAATAGTTCTCCAGTTCGATCTGACAGATGTCTCTGGGATAATAACATAGCAAAGCATTTATCACTGGCATTTTGGGTGCAAACCAGATCACTCAGTCCTGTGACTGTCCTTTAAGACAGGAAAAGAAGAGTAGTTACTTTGTTTGCTTCATTTTCCTCTGCAAATATGTGTTAGTCAGTATGCTGGTTTCAATCATTAAATTTTACCTGCTTGCCTCCCTTTCCCTACAACAAATGTCAAGACCACAGCTCTTGGGGTATCAATCGCAACCACTCATTTAAATACAGAAGCAATTGAATCATCTACTTTATGACAGAGGATCAAATCTAATAATCTGCTTTTTAGCTTTGAAACATCAATAGCTAACATTGACTTTTCAGCAGAAAGCTTAATATCTCTAAGTGTAAGCACAAGGAATAGCATTCAGTTTCTTGACTCAATTTTGCCATCCAAGTCACTTTTCTTTCAGAACTGCAGGAAGCAAGTGCCTGTTTATAATTCCTGCCTCTTGAGGGAAAAATAGACACTTCCTCTTGGATGAAAATAATACAAAGACTTGGCAATGCACACAGTCCTCTGGTGCTTCTGGCTCCCTTTTAGTCTGACTCCACATTCCTGTAACCTGCTGCATAATCTGCGTGTTACCAGCCTAAAACAATCCCCTCCCAGCCACAGCAGGCAAAGCACAAATGCCTCTTCAGAACTCTGGGGCATACAGTGCATTGCCAATATATCAAGGTTGGGCTTGCACCACAAGATATGGTGAAATATATTAGTACATGGTAGGCTGCCATAGAAAAAAAAAATCAAAACCAACAGGTGCATTTTTTGGCCTCTACTCAGTAACTAAAAAGTTAACAGAAAGTACAGGGACTGTTCTGCAGCCCAAAAGTATGAATGAACCTTGGCCTTGGCCTTGGCCCAATATATCTTCAATGGCAAAGAAAATCCTGTGAAAAGCAGTACTTTTATGCCATGGCTTAACAGCTGAGTAGGTTTTCATTACATGTCTTAACATTTATTAAATGTTGCTCAAAATGCATAGCATCAGGAGAAAAAGCATGACAATTAAAAAAGAGCATTTTTTTCTTCCTATCATATTATTGGTGTTTTGAGACCAATATGAAAACGAATACTTTATCCTTGATCTGTAAAGTTCATATTTATATTAACAAGACTCACAGTGTATGAAATGCTGTCTTGGGTCTTCATTGTTTATCTCATACCTGCTATTATTTACTGAATACTCTGTTACTGCTTTTGATTCTAACTTGCAGAAACTTTCAGGGATTTTCGTTTCCTTTAAGAGCAAAAAATTAAGATTGAACCATGGTTTCTTTTCAGCTTCCTGTTCTCCACATGCTTCTGAGTATTGTTTTCTTCCACATGTCACTTACCACTGCATTCATTAAGCTCAGCTTCTGATTTGCACAGTGTCCGGTGTTTGAACAGTAGTTCTGGCTGTTTCCACTATAAAAAGTGCACATGCCCTTGGTGCACAACTGCAGTTGTGTCTGGCAGCTGCAATGAAGTTTTGCAGTCTCAGCAATTAAAATACCTTCTCTCTCAGTTCTGCTCATCTTCCCAGTGAAGTTCAGAGATGTGACATTCTGTATGGCCCAAAAATAGTGAAGGAAAAAGAAATAACAACAGACTGCAAATAGCACAAATGCAACAATTATAGAGAAGCCAAAACTCTGAAGACCATGTACAGAGACCCTGCTGCACACAGCCTTCATCATACATTTTCCTAGGCAAAACCTTTGCTGTTGTCCAAGGGACTGACTCCAATCCAGTCAGAAACAGGGCATCTGCGCAGGATTCCAGAGGGTGGCACTCCCCACTGCCTGTTCCCCATGCTGAAGATGCATTTGGCCAGGGAGAGAGGCAGCCTGGCTGTGAAAGCCAGTGATCGGAGTCCTGTGGATAATACCACCTCAGGAACTGCTGGGGAGCCAAATGGTCCCAGCACGGCAGTATCTCGCTGGTGGGAAACACCCTAGTCGGTACACCCCCTGGAGAGCAAAATGGTCTTTTCCCCTCACTGTAACCTAACCCCTGACTCCATCCCTTCCTTCTCCCCATTGGCTGTGGTATTCCCCCCGCCTCCTCTCCCCTGACCCCAGGTGATCCCTATATCTGAAGACACCTGGGGCTGATCGCCCTCTTTCACCTTGGACCCCTTCGGTTTAAACATCTGGAACATCCAGCTGACTGAGCCTCTGAGTTCTTTGTCTCTGGGAACGCCTGAGCTATCCAGCTCTCTGGGTGAGTGAGAATCTGTGCCTTACACCGGCTCGGGTGTGAGAAGGGCTTTTCTGTACAGCACCAGGCAGTGCTGGCTGAGGTGATCTCTCAATAGCCTTAGAGACACTTTCGGTAAACGCAGAGGCTTATTCCACCCCTCCTCGGCCCATTCCACTCCTCCTCGGCCCACGGCGTTAGAGTCCTTCAGTAGAAGGGGAGTCCTCTGGTTCTTACTGGTAGCAGTATCACATTTATTATCTATTTGTTAACATACCAGGTTACAGACAGCATGTCAGCAACCTAGTCAGCCACCCCTTTTGGCCAGCAATCATCTATGCTATTCCTTGTGTTCTTCAAATATCTAGAAATAGCATATTCCCAAGGACATTCTTCAAACTTTCTTGCTCTTCACTCTTTGCTACAAAATCCTGAGCCTGTCCATACTCTGTCAGCCTCCTTCAACAGACCAAAATGCACCTGACCAAAGGTGTCTGCATTCCCACATACCTTCATTTCTTCCCAGTCCTATCTGGATGCCTTTATTTGTATATCAGGAAAGCAAAATTCTCTAAAGAGCAATCAGACTTTCAGATTATGCTTCTTTTTCCATGTCAGATTAATTTCTGGTTCCTATTAAAGTCTTATCCCAGACTGGATTAATAAGATATTGCCGTGTGGTGAAATTCTCCTGGATCCCTCCAGCTGACATCTTGAAACTCTCTATTCATTTTCGCTGATGTTTGTTTGTACCATGAAGCTGAGTTGAGCTGAACAAACCTCAGAGAGAAATTAGACTAAGTCTTCCTGTGCTAATTGTTTTATTAATTGTCGGAAACTGGGCCCACCTTGGCTTTGTTTGTGTTGGAAAGGATCTAGTTTCAACACCCTGGGCTTTGCAACAGCTGGGACTGTAGGCCAAGGGGAGACCTGGACTAGGATAGGTACAGGAATAGGAGAAGGTGTGCAAATCACTGTGGGAACGCAGGGGGAGGGTTGCAGGGAGGAAAGAAGTGGGGAATAAGCAGAAAAGGTTTCAAAGGGGGCCTGTTGAATGTAAACAGGTGCAATGAGTGTGTTTGCCTGTCTGAGTCCTGTGCATGACTACTACAGTCTGTGCCTCCCAGGGGTGAGTGAGGTGAGTGAGGGGCTCTGCACCAGGGGCAGGAGCAGGACTGTGGGTCACAGCCTGGGTGCCAGTGCCAGCTGCTGGGGGCAAGTGTCTGTACCTCCCCCAAAGTGGGGGAAGTGGGGTGGGGGAGGTGTGGGGGAGTGTGTGTGCTTACCAGTGATCTTCAAGCTGGACCAGCCAGTGAGTAAGGGGGCCTCAGGCTGGGACATCACACTGACAGGGAGTCAGCGCTGCCATGCCCGGGGGGACTTGTGAACAAGGGGTGTCTGTGGAATGAGTGCGTGAGTGCATGGGGGTTTGCAGTGAGCCTCAATCTGGACCAACCAGCAAGTGCGAGACCTGTGGAGGAGGCAATGGAGGGTTGGATGCAGAGGGGTCATGCTGGTGCTCAGGGGATCCACGAATGTATGTCTGCTTATGCACTCAAAGGGTGTGATGTGTATGCCTGCACCAGTGACTTTCTGCCTCTGCCAGTCCAAGCAGAGGGGCTTAGCTATCTGTATTTTGTGAGCTGTTGAAGGCAGTGCCTTATCTGGAGGAAGTGGTCACTCAACATCACTTGAGACCTTGTTTCCCTTCCAGACAGCAGGAGGAATTAGTGATTTGTGCATCTGACTTGCAATTTTTCCACGCTCATCTTCCCTATTTATTGGGAGATGATTATAGGAGAGAGTGTATGACCCTAATTAGGATCATAAGGCCAAGAATAATTGCTTTTCTACAGCCCATTCTATATGCCTGTGAAGCTACACGTGTCTCTACATATGCATGTACTTGGGTACTGAATATTTGTACTGAAACAAGAAGTTCAAAGGTACATTTCTTATCTAAGATACCAGAAGAGTATTTTTTCCCCTGGTTGACTTCAATAAAAACAAATTCCTTGGATAAGAACAAAGATTGTCATGTGATTTTCTGATGTGACTGTGGGTAGTGTTGTCCTATTCATTCACTGTGTAGGTTCAAATATTTGCCCAAATGTCAGTGTCTTGATTTCCCTTGGGAAGAGGGTGGTTAGGGAACGAAATCATGAAACAGTCCATCTGTGTAGTCAGCAGCTCTCCAACATGGTTTTCAAGGCTGTTTAATTTATAGAAAGTTTTTTCTCCCAAATAAAATGCACTGGAATGTAAAAGTTGCAGTTTCACCTATCACACCCTGGTGGTGTTACACCTATAGTATGCATGCACCCCTCTGTTATGTCTGGTTCCTATACTTTTTCCTCAAAAACTGATTATTAGTTCTGTGACTGAACATCAGTAGTTTAGATAAAAAGCAATGAAAAACTGTATCTGTGTAGCCTGAACAAAACATACCTGCATGGTCCCGGTAGCTTTACACTTTTTAGAGCAGTGATTTTATCTCTGTACATTAGAGATCCTCCTGTTGTCCCAAAATGGATTCTTTCAGCTGGTGTGCAAGAGGCTGATGCCCACACAGAGTCAAGGTGTTTGATTTATTTACAGCTCTGTGCAGAAAGCAATACTGGGTGGCAAATCCATGAAGTCAGCACACTGACTTTCAAAACTTTTCACTATTCACCACATTTTACCAAACAAAGGTATTAATGTTCATTGGCTACAAGTTACCTAATTCTCTTATTGATTTGTATTCGATATTGGTTAAATTATTTCCTTGCTTCTTATGCTAATCAGTGAGCATGCTCAGTCTTTCTCTTCTTATCAATCGCTGGGTTTCTTGGGTTGGTGGTTTGTGAGTTGGTGGTCTTGATCTCTCCCAGCCAGAATTACCTTTTACCCTGTTGGAGAGGATTCAGCACAGTTGCTGAATTGTCTTTGTTAGCTTCTTCCTTGTCTTGTGAGTTTGTGAGGACCCATCCTTAAGGGGAAGGAGTTCTGCCAAGTGTCCTGTGGCCTGTAAATTCTGTATCCTTTGTGTCCACTATCAGCTGTACATTCTTCTTCCCAAGCTTTGTTAATCTCCAGCTAGGACTGAGATCACTGAAGCATGTTAATCTCTAAACTTCAGCAAAACTATTCTACCAACAAGTAATTTATCTTTCTAAAACCCAGACACCGCTCCATTTCCAACATGCTCATAATGTTTAACTCCTTGGCTTTACATGGCTCTCCTCTCAATAATGTAAAACCACTGCAAGTTTCATGCTGTTCTTCAGGGAAAACAAAAAGAACAGTAGAAAAGTTTACTATCAGGAAAAGTTCAGGAAAACAAAATCACACAAACTACTGACTCTTTGGTTAGCTGCCTGTTTGTTGAGTAGCAATATGTTTTACTTACGTTCACAGTAAGCTATAGAAGTTTGTTACAGATCACTCTCAGGCACAATTAATTTTGTCTTACACAATCTAAACCATTCTTATTAAGATATCAATAATACACTTTACAAGAAAAGGGAGCTCTAAAATACAATACTCTTAGCAGCTAATATTTAAATACATTCTTCAGGTCACTAGTAATCCAGATAGATAACCAGAACCCTTGTCACTGCTGTAGCAGGTAGTCTTATGTAATAAATATTTATGATATAAACAAACTTTATTATAACTAACTAGATTTTTATTCTCATTAATCTTTGCCTGAAACTGTTCCAAGGTCTAATCTGATGAAAATTAGAAACCTCCTTCTAATTTTCAGCCTTAATTCAGCCAGGAACATTTTGTATTTTGTGATTTTGTATACACTTTATCTTGTGTTTAAAAACCATGAACATATTTAAAGAGAGGAGGAGTTTCTGTTAAGCCTTTTCTTTTACCAGACTAGACCAGTCAAGCATTTTTAGCCTCTCCTCAGAACACCCACTTTCAACTGTTGATCAGAATAGCTCCTTTCAGCCCCTCTTCCTGATTGCAATGTCCTCTTGGGACAGACATGAGCAGTCCAGTGCACTGCGGCAGAAAATATCTACCCACTTCTTCAAGTGCTGGAATTGCTACTTTCCTCTCTCTAAACTATTCAACACATTTATAATTTTTTTAGCCTGATAGCTGATAAAAAGCATCTCATAACAATGTCCATAATCTTGTTAATTATCACGTAGTTAAATAGCAGTACGTTTCCCAACACAAGAAATCATCGTATAGAATAAAAACCAGGTGTTTGTTCTGGCTTCAGTTGATGTGACAGTTTCCTGACCCACCACTACTTTATCAAATAGCCTTTTGTTATTTTTAAAAAGCAGAAGCACAAGCCAAAAAAACTATATCTAACAAATGGCTATGGTAACAAAAAATGTTGATAAATTTGAAAAGGTCTCTGTTAGTCTCTGCCATCTGAGATTTCTCCGAGACTAACTTTCATGTTCCTGGAAAAGCCCAACAGTATCCTGGCTCAGGAATAACCCTTTCCCTGTGAGATCCTGAACTGAGCCCTACCCCATCTCAACTCCACCTAAGGGTAACATATCATTGTGCACAAATCATTAACTGAAGATCCTTATCTTCCTCTCTTCCTGTTGCTAATCAATTGTAGGTCACCTATTGAAATGGCTGCTTAATTCTCTTTGGGTGTTTGTAAAACACAAATGAAAGCTTGGCTGGTAACAGTACACACATTTGCACTTTAATATATTGATTCTTCTATTGACTTCACCTTCTTCCTGTGCTACTCATTCCAGTTCCTGTTTATTTGGCCTCCTCCCTTTTCTGACAATGGCACTTGCTTCTGCAAACACATATTCACATTACAAAATTTTCCATGAAGAGCAGAATTAATGAAGCCTGGTTTCCTAGGGATTTATGATGCTGATTCCCAAGTTCCATCCTCACACCATGTCCTCCCATGATACCTTCACTATGCAAAACCAGCCCTTTAGCCAATGTGACTCATATACCTACTGCTTGGCTCAGCACTCCCCATCCATTGCACGGTCAGTAAGATATCAAGTTCTTATGGTTGTTGCCAAGGACAATATATTTCATTTCTTTATCTGACTGGAAAACATTTCTTAAAATAGTTTAAAGTTAAAATAAAGGGGGCTCCAATTGAGTTCTCTGTTTCCTAGAACTGTGAATTTAGAAAGAACAGGCAGCCAAGGAAAATAAAAATGGGCATGCACTTGAAATGATGGTTGGAGAGTTATGAATGATGCTTCTGGAAGATCAAATGTGTATTTTTACTGTAAGTCTGTGTGAGAAGATCACTGAACTTCCTGACAGGTTAATGGGATGTAGAGAAGTGAAAAGATCACTAAGGAGAACTTTTTAATTTTATTTCTTTTGGGGTTGTGCTTGTGTTTGATTGTTTTTACCCTTGGAAGGTGAGCACAGCTAGTTCTTTTAATTACTGGGGAAAGTTCTGGTTAGAAGTAACTTATTTGTGTCTGTGATTTCTCTTTATGACAACATTTAAAGAAAACATGGTGCAATTGCCTCCTCCATTCAATGGAGCAGGCATTTAAGTCTAAGTGAGCAGAAAATCCTGTACCTACTTCTTCAAGGATAGCAAAACCACATGGAGCACTGCTGCTCATGAACATGAAGGCACAATAAGTCTGTGACACAACTAAGTGCTAGCTAAAAAAACAAACAAGCAGAAGGCTGTGGAAATTTGTCCCACGATGTGTGAAGTTGTTTATCTTGTCAGGACCTTTTCTGACAGAAAGGCACATGACCACCACTTGGGCAGAGAGCGTGAAGTGCAAAGGAGGAAGTTACAAGACAGTTTACATAATAGCCTTTCCCCCCTCCCCCCTACAATGTGTAACACTTCAAGACAGGGATATATTTTAGCAAGTTGGCAATGTTTTGGTGGTGATGGACTACATTGACTGCAAGTGAGAACAACTCCTCCCAGGAGCTGTGTGCAGGGTTCTCATGGCACAGGCAGCAGGTGTGCCAGGAGCAGCTCTCATAACTCAAATTACATTTACTTTCTCCATGAAGAGCTGCCTTAATTTTTATTCATTGATTTCCCCTTTTTGTTTTGTCAAGTCTGTGAAGTATTGTCATGAAACACCCACAGCCTCATTAAGCTTTGTTTATGTGACAGCCACCTTAGGCACATTGTCAGCCTTTGATTCAACTGTCAGAACACCTTAACTCTATCCAAGGCTGGTGATTCCTTGTTCTTACTTCATTCTGTGTAAAATGTAATTTCAATCACAGAATCATGTAGGCTGAAAAAGACCATTAAGATCAAGCCCAACTATTAATGAATAGTGCACGTGCACCACTAAAACCTGCCCCTATGGGTCACATCTGCAATTCTTTTATCCAGGGATGGTGACTCAACCACTTCCCTGGGAAACCATGTTCTAATGTTTGACAGCCCCATCAATGTAGAAACTTTTCCTAATATCTGATCTAAACTTCCTCTGAACAACGTGAGGCCATTTCTTCTCCTGTCATTGCATGCCAGAAAATGCATTATGTGTTAGAAAATATCATGCAAGCATATCCTTGTTCAGGAAGTTAAAATCCACATGCCAGTGAGTGGTCAGTCTTCAGTTAAGGCGATTAAGTGCTTGTTGGTTGTAAAAAGCTTGTTATTGCACTGTGTTAACCATGAAGGTCAGTCTGCAAGTGTCGTTCGCTACACGTCAGTGCAGTTTCACAATCCGTTTTCTTCAACCATAGCACAGCTGGGAGGAAATGTTAGCTCTCTACTCCACACTGATCCTACACCCTGCAGCACCACCACATCACCTGTGGAAACATCATCATTTCTGAGGCTGTAACAATGACATGGTTTCTTCAGCATCCATTGATGGCTCCTGACCTCCCTTCTCCTAGCTACTCATTCCTCCCCACACAGCAAATTGTGCTGCCTCCTCAGTTTTGCAAATGTGGATAGCAGATAGCAAGAAAATCAATTTCTCTACACTTTTCCCTAGGAAACGGGCTTGGGACAGGAAATAAAGGCAAGGGAGCAGCTGAACTTTTTCAATGAGTGGTATGAGAAAGGGGAAGTGTAGCGGCTCTGACAAGTAGCTCTGTTTCCTCCCTCCCGTCCCCTTAAAAGCCTGAGAAGGGTTGTGGTTGTCAAGGATTCCTCAAGATGGCTCCATTTTAGGTCTGAAAAAAGCATTATTTGCAGAATCTCTGACAGGAACTCAAAAAGCTGTTATGTCCTCCTCGCACCTGGGGAGGTATGTAGCAGAAGAGGTTTCCTCTGTGTCTTTCTACTCATCTGGCCCAGGGTGGCCTTGACAGGTTAAGATGCAGAATTACCTGGCATTAGGACACTGGATGGGAGACATAGGAACAGTAGAGAGGCAAAAACTGCAGTCTCCATCCTGCTTGGTATAAGTTCAATTTTTTGAAGTGCATATACATTTAGGTAATTTCCAAGAAACAATAAAGCCTCTCAGCATAAGTTAGGATTCCTCTATGTGTAGGAGTTCAGTGTGCTGTATATGAAACTGATTCGCCCCAATCGAGCTCAGAGACACTTCAGAGACCAAGTCAGAGAAGTGGGTATTTGCTTTATTCGGTGCACCGGGTGTGTGGGAATTGATTCCACTAAACACACACACCTCAGTACTCCCAAAGGCACCGTGTTATAGGTAAAATTCATGAATATTCATTACATTCTCCAGGATAGGCGTGGTTATACAAATTACTTCTCATAAGTTATTAATATTACTAGCGATTTCTTGAGCTCAATGGCAAAAGGATTCCTTTTGCCCCCTTTTATCTTGATAAGATTAGGGGAATCCACGAGGCCAGAACTGACAGGCGCCGTGCTGGTGGAAGGGGCAAAAGCTCAAAGAAACAAGGATGGTTGAAGTGCAAATAGATTTGGATTTTCTATTTGACTACTCCTTTCTCAAAACACTCCACAGGCCGAACATTTTGTATTTTTTAAGAAATGGGGAGAAAGCACAAATCGCAACACGAAGAAGCGGGTGGTGCTTTCCCAGCGGCTGGGGCTGGCAGGTACGACCCAGCAGCGGCACTTAAAACACATCATCAACAAAGCCTGGCGAGCATGGCTGAGGCCAACATCCTCCTTGTTATTGGGGCCGCCGCCAGGCCACGGCTCCCTGGCTCCGGCCTCCTCCCCTTCCCTCGGCGCCCCTCAGGCGCTGACCGGCTGGGACCCCGCCGCTGCCGCCCCCGCACCAGCGCTGCCGGGCATCCCGCCCCTTCCTGGCCGGGCGCAGGCGCCGCAGCGGGGCAGGGCGGAGCGGAGTAGGGCGGAGCGGAGCGGAGGCTCCGGGTCGCGGAGGGGCTGTGCGAGCGGGGTGGCCTCCGCTCGGTCCCCGCCGGGCGTCATGCAGGCGCCGCTGTCCCTCCTGGCGCTCTCGGCGCTGCTGGTGTCCCACCGGAGCGCTGCTTCTCCCGGGGAGCAGCCGCCCGCAGGTAACTGGCGGGGCGGGGGGATGGGGCGGCCCGGGCCGACCGGGCGATGGGGCAGCACGGGTCGCCTGAGGGGCGGCGGGACCGGCACCGGCTGTGCCGAGCCCTGTCCCGCAGCGCTCCGTGCCCGAGCGCCGCCGGTGGGGCTGCCGGCCCCGCGTCGCTGCCGCCTCCCGCTGCGGGCGCAGGGAACCCCCGGGCAGTGCGAGCGGCCGGGCGGCGCCGGGGAGGAGCTCTTGCTGCCGGGGCTGTGCCCTGCTGTCCCGTCCAGGCGCTCCGGCCCGGCCTGGCCCTGGCCGTGCTCTCTCGGCAGCGGGGTTCAGCCTGGCCCCGGAGGCCATCTCGTGGCTCGCTCACCGGCGGCGCACTGGTGACATCAGCCTTCATTTCGGGTGTCTGCTCATTTTGGCCCGCAGAGCAAGAGCCGTGTGTGCATCGGACGGGCCTGCTACGCTGTGCTTTATGATTTCGGGTGTCCAAAGAGATAGAGAAACTGGGAATTTCGGTGCGAAGATGGGGAGCGCAAGAGTGGGGAGTGCAAACAAGGCAGCCGGATCGTGGGGTGGAACACACACATTTTGGCCAAGCGCTGCTGGGGAGGAGGGGTGGCTGGACAGAGAACAGCGTTGTGTCTTTCCTTCCCAGAACTGTGGCAAGTAAACTATGAAATAAATAGTCAGGTTTACAAGTTTCACTTTAAACTGGAATAGTTCATTATTAACTGTGATTGCTGTCTAATAGTCGAAACGGAACAATTATTTAATTTTTATTGAGAGCTGGCTGTGTGCCCAGGCTCCTTGGATTCTGCAGATGGAGATTTCCTGGAGTTTAGATCCGTGCCCTGGTGAAGTGACTTGAGTTTGAGCATGGGCCACACCATAGTTTGGAAGTCTGCTTAGGTCTAAGATGGACTAGCAGTGCTAAAAATGGCAATCTGCCTACTTTCTTGACCCTTAATAGCTGGTGTTTTGAATGTCTGGCTTGTTTGTCTTGTTGTCTCATTGTAACTGGCAAACCCTGCAGGGAAACTACCTTTTTTCCACAGTTGATCAGTAAGGTGGTTAAAGATGTTAAATATTGCCTTCTGTGATCTGACTTAGCTTCTTTTAAGGGCATGCTTTTATTACTAGTAAAATATGCCACTTCTATATTGTATTAAGCATTTTTAGGGTAAAAAACACAATACCAATAAATCACTTGTCAAACAAACCTGCTATAATCCAGCCTAGTCCAGCACAAGTTATCTCTGTAAGAGTAGAGAGCAGTGCTGTGGTGTAGATGATGTAGCAAGCTGCCTGGAAGCAGAAAAATCATTTTTCTGCATGTGAATGCAGCAAAATCTCAGCTCAAAGGAGCAGAATATATTTTTGTGTTAGGTTTTGAAAACACAAGCAGCATTTTCTTGGTGACTTGCACTCAGCTTGGTCACAGCCAATATAAGGATGCCCTTCACAGACTTCATCATATAAGTAAAAGCTTATTTTTTTAGTGAACAAATGCATCATGAAGGGAATTCTAATTGATATTGTTGTGTATTAGTTGAACAAAAATGCTGGTTTTATATGTACTGACTAATGATATGTCCTTACTTCATTATTATATTGATGCAAGTAGATGTCCTGACTTACAGGGGAGGAATTAAGGTAGAAGAGGAAGTCAGAAGCATGTTTGTGATGCTTTCACATACAGAATTGCAGAATGGGTCAGGTTGGAAGGGATCACAGTGGGTCATCTGGTCCAACCTCACTGCTCAATCATGATCATCCTAGAGCACATGGTACAGGATTGCATCCAGATGGTTGTTGAATATTTCCAGTGAGGGAGACTCCACAACCTCTCTGGGCAGCCTGCTCTGGTGCTTGGCCACTCACATAGTAAAGAAGTTCTTTCTTATATTCAGGTGGAACTTCACGTGCATCTATTGCCTCTTATTCTATCACTTGGCACCACTGAGAAAAGCCTGTCTCTGTCTTCTTGACACTCCTCCTTCAGATACTTGTAGGCATTGATGAGGTCCCCTCTCAGTCACCTTTTCTTGAGACTGAACAGGCCTAGCTCCCTCGGCCTTTCCTCATAACAGAGATGCCCCAATTCTTTGATCAGTTTTGTAGCTCTCTGCTGGACCTGTTCCGTGAACTTCATATCTCTCTTGTACTGAGGAGCCCAGAATTTCCATGGCAGCAACAATTGTAAGATTTTTTTTTTCCTTAAGTCTTACAGGGCTTTCAGTGTGCCAGCATTATAATACATATATCAGGGCTGGGTGTGTAATGAGGAAATATTCAGTCATCTTCCATTGTAGGACGCTATTTTCCTTAGAAAAGGAAGGAAGCCAAACAACTCAGCAGCAGTTGAAACACCTACATTTCCTGCAGCTGGGTGCCTAATGTGCCTGCATTGATAGGCCTCTGACTCCATAGTGGAGCTGGACACTTGTTGATGGGAACTCTCAGTCTGTATTTTAGTATTATGGAAGAGGAGGTCTGTGGTCAAGGTGAAGAAGATTTAGAGGCTGTGGTAGCATGCTGTTCAGGTCCTTGCTGCACATTGGAAGCCAGATTTCCAAGGATGTGTGTAGTTCATTTATGTGGCTGACTTCCTGTTGTACATGATAATCATGGTGGTCTTGATTTGTTCTTTTGTGGTTCAGATATTTGCATTCATAGCAATTGACTGTCAAGCTGCATACAAAAATTAGGTGGTAGAAAGTGCTGTATTTAGAGATCATCTATTACAACACTTCTCATCTATATTAAAAGGGAAGAATAGTTGTAAGATAGATAAAACAATATTTAGCTTGTATTATTACATCAGTTTTTTAAGTGTCCATCTTGTGCAACTTGCTGTGGTTTTTCTCAAGATGGTGATCTCAGTCTGCCTCTCCACTTAGTACAGCTTACAACCTTGTGGAGATTTTTATCATAAACACTGATTTTAAAAACTCCACAGAACAATGTCAAACCTGTGAGCCCTGAGAAAATAAAATTCCATTGTAAATAGAAGCTGCAAAAATGCTCTTTATATTGTGTGTAAAGTTTATTCATGATATTTACAAAATCGTTTAAGTTCATTTCACTAAATATTTTAAAAATTATTAGCTTTAAATTTTACCCCAGTCATGGCACTCACTCAATTTGTAAATTAATTGCTTTGTGAATTGGAGGTCTTTTGAGAACTTCCTGCATAAATTACTGTTACATGCATTGAATTAAGCTTGTTTGTAGTACATTTTCTAAGGAAATACCATCCACGTATAGGAGTGGCATTACAAGAGAAATGCATGTCCTGGGTTGCTTTTGGAGGGATAAATGAAAGTGGGCAAAGGCAAGCACATGCAAGCATTTTCATGTACACCCTGTGGCTGCTGCCACTTAGAAGAAAGCCAGTCAGGTAGCAGGCACAAAATTCTTCATCATCTTGCTCCTTGGTGTTTGCCAGTCTGCCAAGCACCCAGCAAAGCACAGCCAACAGGCAGCTCCCCCACCAGCAGTCTGACAGGAGCAGGCACTGTTCAGTGCCTGGCCTGCCAGAGGTGCACAGAAAGGCGTGCGTGCTAACCCAAGTGTGCTGCCTTGCAGGGAACATTGCAGAAGGCAGAGCCCCTGCTCTGACAGCCATTTCCCATTTCTCCCCATGGCATGTGCTTGGTGCTTCTGCAGCCTGCACTGAGCAGTGACCTCTTCCTGCTCAGATTCTGCCCTGTGGTGCTGGGCCGTGCTCCTAGCTCTCTTCTAGCCCCAGATGGCTGAACTCTGTTTTAGTACAGGCCAATTCTGTTTGATTTGGAACAGATTGAAGTGAGGATATAAATGAATAGGAGGACAATTTGTCATGGTTTAACCAAGCCCCACGCAGCTGCTTGTTCACTCCACTGCCAGCAGGACTGGGGAGAGAATCAGAAGGGTAGAACTTGAGAACTCATGGGTTGAGATAAAGATCATTTAATAGGGGAAGCAAAGGTTGTACACATAAGCAAAGCAAAACAAGGAATTAATTCACTGCTTCCCATGAGCAGGCAGGTGTTCAGCCATCTCCAGGAGAGCAGGGCCCCATCATGGGTAAGAGGGGTTAATTGGGAAGACAAGCATCATCACTCTGAATGTCCCCCACTTTCTTCTTCTTCCCCCCACTTTATGTCCTGAGCATGATACAACACAGAAAGCAGCAACACCCTGGCCACCTGCCAGCCCATGTGGATCACCATGTGTTATCACAGCGTTCCCAGGCACATTGTAGTGAGGTGATAAGCAATACAGCAAACAGTGAAAGCAATGAGCACTGCACTCCAATATACAGTCAGAGAAGTGAGCACCAGGGCAAGTGCAGGAACCTGCTCGTTACTGGCTTAACAGCACTAACAGCTATAAATTCAGTCTCATACATCCTAGTCAAGTCTGTCATTATCTCAAACCCTTTGAATCCCAATTTGGGCACCGAAAAATATTAAGGAAATGCAGCCGTCAGAGATAGACATAAAATAATTTAGCCTATCTTTGAAGGCTCTGAGTTTATGACTAAATTCTTTCATCCTTGGCATTAACTTGCTGCCTTCTGAATCCATTTTTCAAAGCATTTTCTGCCTTTTTGCCACCTTTTTTTCCTGTTTGGGGTTTTTTTCAATGCATATGGCTGCAGAGTCCTGTGGAAACATTCAAAGATAGTGCGAATTTATCTGGTCTTTTTCCCTTGTCTTCATTTTCACTGGTGGTGAAAGCTAGAAGAGTAAGTTTTTTGCATTTGTGAAGTCATCAGAACTGCTACCCTTTCTGGGTGCAGTTAAAGTGGATGTGTGAGCTCAGGTCGCAATATGGGCCATTCACTTAAGAGTTGGACTCAGTGGTCCTTGTGGGTCCCTTCCAAATCAGAGTATTCTGTGAACCTATGACCTTAAACAACTGTAGGTAGAGCACAGGACTCCCATTAGGAAGGCACATTTTTCCCAGTCTGGGGCTCGGAAGGGACTGATTTGTTACTGTTGCAGCTGTGTATCTTTAAATGATGAGTTAACCTTGACTCCACCACAAAGTTCAAACTTGTCCCTCTTGGCCTGTTGAAGTGACTTTTAAGTGTTTTCCTATGGTGTATCACTTGGGGATTATAAGAATTTGTTTTTAATGGAATACAAAAAAGGAACAAACTTTCAAAATATGTTTTTACTTGGTTTTTTGTTCCACAGTTTGTCTTTTCAAACTGTGAAAAAATAACAAAAACATTCAGTTCGTGCTTTCAGTCGGTTTTTCAGTGCCTAAATGATGTTCAAAAGGCACATATGACTTGAATGAGGTTTTATGGCTTTTAGGGCTGCTGTTGTCTCAGATAGCTGTACCATAAACTCTGCATTGTGGATTCATCAGGCCCTGTTCTGTTACGTGCATTATTGCAGTTCAGCTGAATTCCACTTGCGTAAGCAGTGGTGACAAATGCCTCTGTGTATACAGCAGTGCCAGAATGAGGGAAGGATCCGGTGTTGCACAAGATACAAGTATGAGCTTGAAGGTTGTCTCATTTTTACATCTCAGAAATGTCCAGTTCATTGATTTAATTTTTGCTCTAGGCAATGCATTGCTGAGGGCCAGTGAACAGGTAGGACATCTACACATATAAAAAATACTAAGTCCTTCTGTATATGCTTTAAAAATAGATTTTATTGAGTATATGACTGCTTCAAACTTGTTGCATAAGTACTTTCCCTAGGTAGGAAAGCACTTACATAGTGAACAAGAATGTCAGGTTTCCAACTGGTATAGAAATCTTTCTTTATGACTATATGGTTTGCATATGTCTGACCTTGCTGAGATTTGTGAGAGATGTGCAGTTTGAGTCGGGGAAGTGAATGTATAAAACAAGACTAGTTAGACTGTTCTTCACAAGTTTTTCTTTCACAAGTTACCCTTGTAGATAAAAACAACCATTTTCTGCCTTGATGATGTACACTTTTGGAGCAGAACTGCATCATATATTGTGTGCAAGTAGTGGATTAGTTATAACAATTATCTTAGTCTTAGAAGACACAACTAGGAACACTTGTGTATGTTACTCTGAGAAAAACCTCTAAGCCAACCCAACACCCCCTTACTTCTTAGGAGCCTGAAAGCAAGCAGCAGCAGATACTTGCAGTAAAACAAGTCTTTCAGTGGAGTTTGGAATTTAATTTCCTCCCATATGTATTTCCTTTTCGTCTGCTATTCAAGTTTGCTGAAGACGTAGCACTAAGTCTACTAAGTATTAAATACATTAGTTGAGGTAATTGCACATTAAGAAGGAGTTTGATTATGTATGTACACATTCATGTGATACGGTAGTCACACTTGAGATCTTTGCCCTCAGTATGGCAGCAATAGTTTGGGTTGTTTGCATATGGACAAATAAATACATTTCTGTTCAAGTTATAAGCTGATGCAGGTGTGAGTTTGCTGAGATAAACTCTGCAGTTTTATTCCCACGTCTGTTCTCTGTTAAATGTTTGACTTCCAGATGACTCTGTGGTCATGGTTGTCTCTACTTTTACCCGTCTTAGTCCTACCTTTGCTTTCCTACATTCTAGTTCCTCATTATCAAAATACAGGCATGTTTAATTTCTTCTGGTACACTTAAAATAGGTGTATCTGATTGGCCTACCGTTGCCTTTTAGTCCTTTGTTCTGTGGATGCAGAGCTGCTTTCTGAAGTTCCTTTTATAGCATTTTACAATGCACATACACATTTCAGTTGCTGTGAAAAAATTGTTCTTGCTGTTCTCTGTTGGCTTCTCATCAGCCAGTATTGCTGTTTTAGAAGGCAAGATGAACTGCAGATGGAAATCACTTCACTGGAACTGGAGGCAGACCAGAACTTGTTGAGTTTCCTGTGTCATGCATTATGACATGAATTGCTCATCAGTTTTCTTCTCTTTCTTTCTTTCCATGCTTTCTGTCTCACTGTTTGAATTTTCATGTTGTGTTCCTTCTTTTATGTTTATTATAAATTAAAAAGGAGTTTTATGTTTAACAATTACCTTTGTGGCTCTGCTATTGTCATCTTCCATTTGTGCCTGCAGAACATAGAACATGGTGTAACATGTTTAGAAAAATGACTGCTTCATTATGGATTAAGTAAAACAGGGTTCACATAAAGTGTTATGGCCTTTTAACTGGCAGTGTACAGAAATGGCATCTATAAAGATTAAACATTAGCACTTTGAAAATCTGCAGTGTTCTCTGTGGTCTGGACTCTTGATGCTGGAATGAAATGAGACTGTGGTGTCCCCAGGCACTGTCTGGAGAAGAAACCATTAAAAATCAGATAGCCAGCCTGAGTAAATGGGATGTGAGCTGGGCAATGAAGACATTTTGTTTAGCTCCCTCTGAAAGACCTCACTTGCCTTGGGAGAATAGACAGCACCTCCCAGTGCAGTATAATTGGCAAATTTGCCCAAGATGCATTCAACTCCTGCACCCAGATAATTTGTAAAAGTACAGAACAGAACAGGCCCTAGAACTGGGCCACTTGGAACACTGCTGGTCCCCAGCCAGTGCAGCCCTATTCACAGCAACCCTTTGAGCTCTGCCCTTCAGACAGTTCTTCACTCAGTGTGCTCTGAACATGCACATCCCACGGCTGCAAAACTTGTTCAGAAGAACACAATGAAAGACAGGATCAAAAGCCTTATAAAAATCCAGAAACAGTACATTCACTGCCTTCACTTCATCGCTAGACAAGTAATAAATCAGTTAAACAGGATTTTCCCTTTGTGAACCCCTGTTGACTGTTCGTGGTGATTGTATCACTCTTTAACTGTCTTTTAAGAGCACCCAGTATGATCATCTCCATAGTTTTTCCAGGTGCTGAGGTTAGGCTAACAGGCCTGGTTTCCTGGGTCTTTTCCTCATGCCTTTCTTGTAAATTGGAATAGTGACTGGCTTCCAGTCAGCAGGGACCTCCCCAAACCTTAGGCAGATGATGGAGGGGTCCTACTGTAACATTTGCTACCTCATTCAGTGCTCCGGGGTCAACTCCTTTTGTTAGGTAGTTGCTTTTGTATAACAGTACACAAAGGTTAGAATTTTGTAAGTGTACCTATACTGTGGCCTAAAACTGCATATTTGAAGTAATGTTTGTGTGCTTTGGCACATCTGTGCACTTGACACCTCTTCTGTCAACTTGTCACCTTTTTATTTCTTGTGGTTGTGAATTTGATGATTATGGGGTTTTTTTCCCAATAGCTGAAATACCACTTTTGTATTTATTGAAACATAAACCACAGAACCATTTGCAGAGTGACGTATGTTACATGTATCGAACCTTTGTGGTCAGTAGCATATCTCAGCCTCTCTGTATTACTTTCAGTAATGTGTTGTATTTGTGGTCTTGTTCTCAGGATGTGAAAATTGTTTACTTTCCCTCAATATAATCACAGAGTGAAGTTGCAGCACTTGCTTTCTGAACCAGCAGCAGTGTAGAGCAGGTCAAATATGAGCTCCCTCAACATTTTGTAAAAGCTACATTGAGAATACTAAGGGTGCCAAACCAGACATTGCAAATCTGAGTAGTAACAGTTAAAATTGGTTAAGTGACCTTAATTTCTTTTCTTTTCCTGAGTGTCATGTGGCAATTAGAGGATCCTGTAATTTTCCTTCTCCTACAACTGCTCCCTGGTTATCCCTGTTATAGTTGGTGCTTAAAACAGATACTTGCTGCACATGGAAAACTGTCAGTGTTGCTTATTTTTGCATTGCTTTACTACATTCCCTCTGATGTTGTTTGCTAAGTGTACTTCAAATTTGTTCCTGTGTACAGAACTACATTATAGTTTCAGTGTTCAAATTCCTTACAAATGTTTGTAGTTTATTTTGGTCATCACAGTTTACTGGAAATACTGC
Organism: Grantiella picta; assembly: GCA_013397955.1. Classification (NCBI taxonomy): domain Eukaryota; kingdom Metazoa; phylum Chordata; class Aves; order Passeriformes; family Meliphagidae; genus Grantiella; species Grantiella picta. The sequence goes on from VZRM01006908.1 coordinate 722,374, forward strand.
TGGAGCGGTAGAAGTATCACTGTTAGAAATCCATGTGGAATCCAGGCTTTCCCTAGCAGGCCTGTTGTATTTTGGTCTTGGTGCTCCAGCTCTGGTACCATCTTGTACCCCACCCACTCCAATTCAGTTTCTGAACAGCAAGAGAATTCTACAGGAGGTGAGCTAATCTCCTCTGACTTGAGTAAAGTCTTACTATCTGTCTTGCTGGTATATCTGTAAGAGACCAACACAGGAGTATAATCATCGCTGCTTATAAACCTGATAAGGGCTATCTGATGGACTTGTTTTCAATGCTCATGGGTTATCTGATGTTGTTGCAAAGAGGACAAAAGCTGTCTATGCAGGGGAGATGAGTAATAAATCAGTTTATCAGGCTCGTAGGTATTTGTACTGGTGAGAAACTAGCTCATTTGGGGGAAGTATTTGTGATTTTTATGTCTAGCACGTTGCCTTTTCCAAATAATTTAGAAGTACATTTGGCTGTTCTTGTGTTTGCAAAGGTCTGTTTATCAAAGTGCAATTGTTCTCTTTCTTCTAGTGCCTTCACCAACGGAGATTGTAGTAACATCTGAAAATTTCAAAACAGTTTTGCATTGGCAGTACCCATCTGTGTCAGAAACTCCTCATTTTATTGTGGAAATCATGCCTTACAGGTAAGTTCTTACTATTTTATTATTTCCTATACCTGATATTCTCTAGAAGCATATGAAAGCAGTCAGTCCATGGTAAATTATTTTGTTTCTGTGTGGTGAAGTCATGTAGGGTAAAGCTTGCCCAAGTGTAAATTAAGGTAGAATTTGTCAAGTAGCAGGATGGTTGAGGTTGGCTGGGATCTCTGGAGGTCATCTGGTCCAAACCCCTTGCTTGAGCAGCTCATCCAAGACTAATGTCCAATTGGCTTTTGAATATGTCAAGGGAAGGAGATTCCACAACCTCCCTGGGTCAATGTGTGCCTCATGAGTCCTGGCCACCCTCACAGTTTTTTGTTACAGGCAGCGTATTGTACGGAATTGTGCAGTTGAAATTGGATTAACTGTTACTTGATCTGTTTTACAGTTTAGGTCTCTATAAGAACGTCTCAACCTGTCTGAATATTTCAGCTAATTTTTGTGATGTCTCAGAGGAAATATGTGAACCTTATTCATCTTACTGGTTTCAAGTTAAAGCTGTTGCTGGGTCACAACAGTCTGAATATATCGAGGCAAATGAGTTTGTTTTGCAAAGGCATGGTGAGTTTTATCTAAACTAAACATTGTAATTTTTTCCAGAAATTTAGAAAGTTACACTTTTTGCTCTGTTAATTGCTTTTGGGAATATCTTAAAGCTGGGAGTCCAGGATGAAATGAAGTGTGATGATTGCTTAGTAGGAACTTCGTAGTATTTTTTAGCCCAGACTCTGTGGAATCTGAATATTTGTTTCAACATATCTAAAGGCAAGAAGGTGATGCTGATGGTGCACTCTGAATTCTTCCCATATTCTTGCTTGGTGCTCCAGACACCAATTTAGGGTAGGAAGGTGTCAGCAGATGACATGGCCCTTTAGGCATCATTGAAGTAATGATACCTTGCTTGATGCTAGAACGCCATGTACTGATAGCTTCAGGTATCTAGGTACTATCTAGAAGTTGTAACTGGATAACTAAGTTGCTAGTTCTTCATGTAAATCCTTTGGGCTGTCTCAGAAAAATCAGTTTTTAACATCCATGCTGTAAAGGTAAATTTTGTGTCTACAATCTAGTGTGGCAGTCCCTGGCATTGCATGGGCAGTGCAAAGGAAATGCAACAGAGTGGGGGAAGACCAAGAGACTTACTATCATGCTTGCTCTATTCCCAACATAGAGCTTTCAGGCAGAACATGAAATTCTCTCTGACTTGGGCTATACTTTAGCTAGAGCTGGATTTTTGCATTGCTGGAGCTGAAAGAGTGGAGTCTCTCTTTGTTTTCTTCTGTGATTCCATCCCCACCCAGCAGTCCTATGACTTCAAATAATGGCTGGTTTCTAGAGTTTGACAAAGGGACAGAAGTCATGGTAGTAATGCTGAGTGTGACAGTTTCCAGAAAATTGGTAGTCATGTATGGAGAAGAGAGACAAAATCCATTTCCCACTGAACAAGAAACTTATGTTCGTTCAAGACCATTAGACACAAAAAATTCACATAGGCCGTTGCCAAGGGAAATCCAAAGTTTCCAAATGTTGCTCCCAGCGAGATTTGCTTAGCTTTTCATATAGCTTTTGTTTCACTACAGTATTGTTTTTAACTGAGCTGATTTTTGGTGGGATCTAGTCAGCAGGATCTTGTGTTTGGTTCTCGTTCATGTATATGTTGAATTGCTGTTCGTTTTTTACTGTTGTCAGCTGAATTTTTATGGCCTTATGTGTGTAGGAAAATTGAATTGCTTAACAGTGAAATTCTTCATGGACAATCTGTTTCCATTTTAGAAACTGATTGATTAATGTATCCAAGTGCCTTCATTACTTCCAAGCAACAGAGAGGTCTGACCACAGCTATGCAATATTAACAGCATGGAAATAAATACATAATTCTTTTTAAATCTCTGATGAATTTTGGAAAGCTAACTATAAATACCATATTTTGTGTTAAAAGCTTTTGCCTAATAGCAATGGTGCAATGTGTTGCAGGAAAAATCGGACCGCCAAAACTGAATCTCTCAAGACATGGTGATAAAATCATGGTTGATATTTACCATCCTGTATTCCCTCATTCTTGTATTGAAGATATTTATTCAAAACTTGAGTACTTGGTGACTGTTCGGGATAGTGAAAATAAGGTAAGTTCCAAAAATAAAATTGAAAATTAAAAGCACTTTTTTACTTTAAATGCCTGTACAATGGATTTAGTCCTATGACACATGGAGCTAACAGATACCAAGGAAATAGTTGAACACCTAAAATGTTAAGTGTATTACAATGAGATATGTGAATGAAAGGTGTAGATTTTAGTTGTCCAAATGAATGTTTACAACAAAAATCAACTTATTGCATTAGCTGTACACAAGTTATGAGTTACTTGACCACATGCTGCTGTTTCTGTGTACATTCTAAAACATCAGTAACTTTATTTGTGCACCTCTTACTTGTCTAAAGAGACCTTTCATTTAAGAAAATGACCTTTCAAGATATTTATATCTGTTAATTTAGCAATCATGGAGGCTGAACTTGAGGAAAATTAGAGTAGGTGTCTTTACTTACAGTTATCTTTTCATATGCATCTAGGTACAAGTTTTATAAATTATGTAGGAATGTGAATCTATACTATGAACCACAAATTTTAGCTGGAAAATACCATGGTCTAATCAAATACAGTATCCTAAGGTAGCCAGTAAGCTAATGTTCACACAGCTTTTGCAAGGCATATGGGTGATGTAGGAAAACTCATCGAATAGTGTTTTAATATTTTTGGAAGTGGTGGAAGGTACTGTAACATTGTTCTAGTGAGTCAAATGATACAACACATCTTCCATTTTTTTGCAGACTGAAGAGTTCTACGAAGACAATTGTACAATGCATAAGTGTAGTCTCAAAATACCAGTTCCTGATGAAGTTTCCAGTTACTGTGTTTCAGCAAAAGGAGTTTTTGAGGGCCTGATGTTTGGCACTCCATCGGAGGAAAGCTGCACTTCTGTTCCTCTCAAGCAGACAATGAGTAAGAGGATTGCAGTGCAGGTTCTAAGTAAGAACATACTGAATCTGAGCACAGATCTGATCTAGCAAGTATTTGAGCTCTGATACTGCTACGGGATGCCTGTGGGAGAATAGAAAAAATAGTGAAAGTTTAGTCATTCTTTTCCAAATGCACTTTGACAGTTCTGACCTTTATAGATCATGTATTATTTTCAAGTGACCCTGACTTCTTTTTGGGGTGTTTTCCCTGTGTTGTTGGTATTACTAAACCCGTTTCCATTGCACCTGATCACTGATGTAATTAAAAAATTACAAATGGATCATTCACTGAGCTATGTGATTTTCACAGGCATTGTCTCTTCTAGCAGCTGCCCTTTTGCTCAGCCTCATCACTGAGGAAAATGTATATAGACTTTTGATTTGAAGCAACTATGAACTTACGGTCATTAAATTAAAGTATTGATGTCTTTTTCCTAATTAAAGAGAACAAAAGGCAGATAGTGACCCGAATTTATATCTCTGAACCTCTTACAAACATTGTAGTTGAATTTCATTATGGCCTGGAATTTCAGCAAAGAGATAAAATTGATAGAAGCAGTTGTATTTTTCTTGAATGCACAGGAGCAGCAGTGTGAGTGAGGGGGGAGAGCATTAAGGAGAGTCAGACTAGTGTAGTTCTGCTAATAATTATTAACAGTTCTGTGTTTTGGAAGATTTCACATTTTACTTTTCTGGTGTAGTTGTCAGTTAATATGCTGTCACATCGAAAATGTACAAATCTCATCATCTCTATCTGTCAGCTCTAAGGAACAAAAATTTAGTTGCAAAATTCTTTTATTTCTATAAAAACGTGATCATGTTTATATAAATTGAAAAGCTTCTGTCATTTTAGTTTTTATTTACTCCATAAAAGTTTTACGAGTTAAGTTTTCTTGAATGAAAAAAGGTAGTAGATTGACAAATTCACACATTACAGCTAAGCATTCTGAGCTATTACAATTTCTGATGTTTTTCTAAATGATAAAGCGGTGGCTTGTTTTTCCGAAATTCCCAATAGATTTTGCTTTAACTTCTTAGGTACACATTATATCATCATTCTGTGTGTTATTGGGAGCTTGACTATAATACCAACAATATATTGTGGCTGCAAGAAACTAAGGAAAAATAACATAAAGCTGCCTAAGTCTTTGGTAAGTTCTATAACTACTGTATATTTATGCCAATCTCCTGGTTTTGTTGTTGTTGTTGTGTTTTGGTTGGGTGGGGGTTTTTTGGTGTGTGTTTTTTTTGTTTGTTTGTGAGGGTTTTGTTTTGGGGGTTTTTGTTTGTTTATTTGGTTTGGTTTTTTAGCATGGTCTCATAGATATTTAGAATTTATGCCAGTCTAATATTCTTGATAGCCTTTGCAACCAGATGCCTTTTTTTTTTAAGGCTAGACTTCAGTCTCTCTTTAACTGAAGTAGCAGTAGTTGATCTAATTTGAGATTGGTTCTTAAAAACTCAATGTGTGTGTACCTAGGCCTGTTTGTGCTCATTTTAGTAGCAGAGACACAAAACAACAGAATCACTGACATGAGAAGAGACTTTTTGAGGTCATCTAGTCTGACCCTTTTGCTCAAGCTCAAGAGCAGGTTACCCATGAGCATATCCAGATGGCCTTTGAATACCTGCAAGGAAGGAGACTCCACAGCTGCTCCGGGCAACCTGTTCCATTGTTTAACCACCCTCACAGCTTTTCTTACATTCAGAAAAACTTCTGTGTGTTTTAGTTTGTGCCCATTTCCTTTTGTCCTGTCACAGGAGCTGCGAGATTACTTCACTAAATGATGGCATTGGAATTTGGCTAAGTGCTACAATGTTCTTAGTGATGTGCAAAGTAAGGGGAGGGACTAATAGTGCCATAGGAAAAGGGAGGAAGGACTAGGGGAAGTTTGTTCTCACTCTGAGGAGATACGAGGAAGAGAGGTCAGCTGCTGCTCTATCTTGAAAACTCCTGTAGCTATCCCTGGGAAACAGAGTGGATGTTCCTAAAGAGCAGCAGCATTCCTTGATTTCATGTCAGGCAAGAGTGGAGTATCTAACAACTGTTGTAATGTTCTCTTGGTGTCATGTTAGTCACAACAAATGAACAACCACAACTTCAAAGAACTGCCATGTGAGGCAGTAGTAAAGAGTAATCATAGCAAGAGTTTGCCTTCTCAGTGGATGGAGGAAGTCTCATTTATAGAGAGAGTAGACAATGATCTTCGATTCCATGTTCTTCAGTTTCAAAACCCTTTAAAATGACCTCTCCATAGTCAGTGCCTGAGATACCTCTGGAGTCTGCATTCTTTGGAATAAAATATTAGGAGGTGAGATTGCTCTGACTAAATGGAGATACCCAAGCCAGAGATGAGCCCTTTGTAGTAAGGCAGTGATCTAGTCCATCAACTTGTGCAGCACAAGATGATTCATCTTGTTCTGAAATTATATGTACTTCTGGTCAGACAAAATGCTCTCTAAAGTTCCTGTTTCTTTCCATGGACTGTGATGGAGCCAGGGGACTAGTTTGGAGGTAGCTGTTCACACTGTAGGCTTTAAAAAATCAGGAGAGAAACCTCTCTGATGACATCTGCAGCTAGGCCCCAGTATCAAAACACACACCTTGTAGAGACACTGGAGATTTTTTTGTCATCTTCACGCCTGTGTGTAATTATCTGAATGTGTAATATTGTGTCCTGTGTACACACAACAGTAATTTTTGTGAAGACCATTCATTGTAGCAGAAGATGGGTCATGCAGGATTACTGTCCTGTTGTCAATGGATCTACAGTTATTTTGGCTTTCCAGTACTACAGTGATATCCTATCTAAAGGATCAGGAAAAAGAATATCACAAATAGAATGTGTGCTCCTTAACACCTGTGAGCTTCTTGATGTATTCCAGCTTCATGCTTGGGCTCATCTTATAGATACTCATATGTGTGCCCACATTCTCATTTTACTGTGCCGTATACTTTGTGAACCACAGTCTGGTTCACATTCTACATCACATTTTGTTGCTAAGGAGCTGAATTGAGCCAATAACTATTTATAAATACTGTTAACCAGGTGGTCAGACACTGAGACAAGCTCCCCTAGGAAGTGGTCACTGCCCGAATCCTGTTCAAGAAGCATTTGGCCCATGCTCTAAGATGTATGGCTTGACTTCTAGGTTGCCCTGAGTGGAATCAGGAGACGGACCCTGATTCCTGTGGGTCTCTTCCAGATCAAGATATTCTATGTTTCTGTCCATTTCAGTCTCTAGTGACAAATATAAGTTGCAGAGCTCATAGAGGTAGTTTCAATACAGGTGATATGACTACTATGGGAATGTAAAATGAGCAGTTAATAACTTATGCATAATTATGGTTAATTATTTAAAGCGATGAATAAACAATTTAAATAATTAATATGAAAAATAAGTTTCATTATATGACATTATCTCTATAGACTTAATGGCACTTGGAGCCTGTCACTGACCTTGGAATATGTACTAGGCATTTCTTTCTGTACAGGGTATCATCATGGTCCCCTACCTGAGCTTGTCTGAAAATAAAAACATCTAGGGAGTTTTTCCATTTGTTAAAAGGCTGGGCAAGATTTCCTACCTTAGGATCACTCTTTTCCAATATTCTGCTTCCTGGTGGCTTTAAGTACATGCTAAAACATCATTTGAGTGACTTCCAACAACCTGGAATTTTCCAACAGAAGGAAAAATAAGAGTAACCATCAAGCAGCTACCTTTGCAAGTCTCACATACTCAGAGAAAAGAAAAAAAATCCTTTGCCAGTAAGAGCTCAAGAGTTGTTACACTGTGTTTCCTATGCTGTTTGTGACACCCGAGAATTACATGTCAGTTGTGTCTTGATCCTACTTACACAGTACAGTTGTCATTCAGTATAGGCAATGAATGATTTGGTTCACTGGAAAACATGTTTGTTTAAATGTTTTAAACATCATTATAAATGGTAGGATCCTACCAGGAATATGCTTTTGTGAAATGGGACAGATTTCTTTACAAGACTTTGTTGTTCTGCCTGGATCAGAAGAATCTGATGTTTCAGCAGTTCAGCTGTAGTTAAAACTTTTCTTTATTTATCTCACAAAAAGTATTACAAGAAGCTGTCTCTTTCCACCCATCATCTTCAGTCATTGCAATTTGTCCTGTGGTTATTCCTGTACTAGATCTTTGTTCTAAGATTTGTGATAAGGGCTTACCCACTTTTAAAGGAACCTGGCCCTAACTTAGTGATGGGCTGTGGGTATCTCTCTCTCTGCTTTAACTTCACTGTTTTTCTTCAGTGCCTCTTTTCTTTAAGTCATGGCAAATATTTTTGTGGGTAGAAAACATCCACTCTATAAGAGAATGAGCTAGAAGTAAAAGTTGAGTCTTACTTAAGCCAACTTTTCTGCTATCTGCTGATCCTTTCTCTGGTTCTGACAGAAGTGACAAGGCTATGTTCTCTCTTTGTATTTGCAGAACACTTGAGGATATTCACAAAACACTTGAGAATTTTCTTTGCAGCTCTGGGGTTTTTTTCATTATAGTACATATATTTTTGATGTGGAGAAACTAATTGTTCCTGTAAATATTGACTGATACTTGCAATAAATAATTGTCGTCTTACAAGAGGGAAGCTGCTTCATTACTTTAGTGAATTTTTTTCCCCTGTGAGCATCTATAGGGGGCAGTAACATAGTCTTCTGTTCATAAATTTACATAGCATTAATGTTTTGTGGAACCATGCAAAGACCTCGCAGATTTCTGCCATCATCCTAACAAGATTTGAAATTGAGCTCTCAAACTCTCCTCCATGAAATGTGCACCTGAAAATTACTTGGAATTCATAGGTGGACACGTCATTAGAAAGGGAAGTTGAGAAAGCATCTGTTAATTACCTTAACTGTTATGGGTTCCTTGGGATGTATTTTTTGTCTGTGTCCATGAGCCTGACTTTCAGCAGTGTATCTCCCTAGTCTCTTGAGACAGTGAAAGACCTGAAAGCTCAGGTGCTGTCATTGGAGACAGGAAGTTACATGAGTACCTGCACATGCCAGGAAATACTGCTGATATCTGTCTTAAGCTCACTGGCTGTCAGTTTGCTAATATTAGATAATGTGCATAAAAGAAAAATATTAGCTTACCTGTAGTAAATACTCTTCTTCAAATAGCAACTGTATCTTAATTACCTTTGTTACTTAAGATCTTTTGAATGGTGTTCCAGTTAGTGTTATAAGCTGTAATTCTTACCTTTGAAGCTAGAAACAACTGCACAGGTTGCTAAATTGTCTTATCATGACTCAGCGACTCTTAAAAAATTTTCAGTACCAGGAAACCCACAGGAGTTTTTTCTTGTGGTTGCTTCCTTCTTTCATGAATGGGAATAGGAGTGTCTTTGCACCATCTTGCCTTGGTCAAGAACTTGCTAAGAAAAAAATGGGTTTTCTTTTTTGAGAAGTATTGGATGTAGTTGTACAGAGAATATGTATTTTATCCTCAAAGTCTCTAAGTATTGCCAGCTCTCATTGTGAAATGCAGGACCTGTGTAGAATATGAGGCTATCCCTTTAACACATTTTAGGACTGATTTTAAAGCTGTGTGAAAATCCTGAAAGGACAGAAACAAGAACTCATTGGGTTTTGTTTTTAACTTCAGTTTAGCATGTACTGGTATGGGGAGAGATGGAAAGCTGAAAATGCAGCTTCTGACTATGGTTTCTGTAATATTTTGTTTCAATTCACATTCCTCAAGTATTCCAGCATACACAGAGAATTACCTTCTCTTGTCACTTGCCTTGTGATTGTTGGAGTCATATTTTTGCTAACCCCCATACTGAAAAACTACAGATGCAGGTCCCTTCAAGATCAGTGTTGCAGAGCATAAGTGTCCGGTATTTTGGATATATATCCAATAATACCTCTATAAAGAGATTATCAAAAAGTACATTAATCCTATCATTTGTTCTTAACATTTTCAGTATCTACCCATTATTGATGGTAATCTCATCCTTGCAACTAACTTTTAAGCATCTGCTTTTTATGAATGAGTGATTTCCATGAATTCTTGAGGAAATTACTCTGAATATTCTTTATGTAGTATTCTGACTATTTCCACATAACAGAAAATGAAGATTCAGAGACATTGATGGCTGGATGGCATCTAGATTGTACTGTGTCAGGAGCCACCTGAATTCACTTTTAGTTGGTTTTTCAGTTGCAGCCCTTGATCCCTCAGGGGATTGCCTCACCTTAGTGGTGTTCACACAGCTGTTTGTACAACTCACTTAGATGGCCAATAACTGCTCTTCAGGGAGTGTTTGCTTGGCTTGTGGGTGGTGTGTGTTGTTTGGCTAGTTGTTTTTTCTGAGTTGCAATGCTTTTATTGATCCAGCCTTAACCCCAGAGTAGCATCAACAGGTATCAGGGCTACTGAGGGGAAAGATAATGGGATTGCAGTGAGGGATGAAGGCAATTTCTAATGAAGTCAGCACTCTGTGAAGGAATGAATGTAAAGCTACAGTTGCAGAACCTTTTGATCACGGAAGACTCTTGAAAAGCACAGTCAGATTGGATCATCTGGTGTTGATGGCGCTCTCAGTTCTTACACTAAGACAGACTGGGAGGTTCTTTGTGCCCATTTGTTATTTTTCTTCTTCTTTCCTCCTCTTTTATTCATCCCTTTCTTCCTAATTTGCCTCCATCTGAATTTTCAGGCAGATTTCTTTTTTTACGAAGTATCTGCAAAAACAGTGATTGTGTATTTCATTAAGAAATTCACATATCTATAATACTTGATAGTGTGTGATACACATACCTAGTGAGTTACAAAATTTGGAAAAGACAATTAATTAAACACTATTAATTAACTCCTTTCTCCTAGGCGTTTTGTTATCTTTAGGGAACACCATCAAATTGCTGAAAATTTACCCTACTTTGTTTTTCATGTGTATTTATTCTTGAAAAGCCGTCACAAAAAAAAAGGCTAAAGAATCTAAACAGGCTGGAGGCATACCATAATTGTTCAGGACAAGCTGGAGCCTGGCCATTGAAGGAACTCATGTCTTAAGTGAATGGAGGGATTTTAAAGTGAAACATCAAAGTTTGTCGCAGCATTGAGGGACTGCTTAGTGACTCTGTGAAATAAGTTGGGAGAATTCAGCATACATAGGGCTACTGGGAATGTTATTCGCTTCCCTCCTGGCTAAGTCAGGTGCCAGAAATTATTACAGCCACTGTAAGTTACACTCATTAGCTATACAGTATGAAAGATTTCCCTGGCTGAAGAATATTACATCTTTCTTCTTTTGCTTTTTTGCAGTTTTCTTTTTGAATTGGTTATAATGATGTTAAATTTGTTCATATCAACTTACATATATTTTAAACCGTTAAACTCAAAAAGTGATTTTTTTGTTTTCATTTAAGGCCAGTGTTATGAGAAACCTGAGTGGAAATGCCTTACTGGGACCAGTGTCAGAGGGGAAGTATATATCTGTAATAAGCTTCCCATCAAGCCCCTCAGCGTTGCCAGTGAATGGTGAAGTAACCTTGCTGGAGATAGAGCCAGAAGAAGAAACTGTTATTCCTGAGAATTCCTTTGGAGAATCTCCTGTCCCTTCCCCAGAGGTACCAGCCAAAGTAGAAGAGGTGCCTGTGGAGGAAAGCACAGAGGAGGTATCTTACAATGCTGATGAACAAAACTGTGAAGTGAAAGAGAATTACTTCATTTCTGACAGTAACCAAATGGATATATGCAGTAAGTCTTCAGGGGTAGAGATTCCTACCACAGAAACACAGCAAAAAGTCACTCCAAGCAGCTGCTTCATTTCTGGCTATGACAAGCCTCATGTTCCATTAGATATGTTGATGCTAGATGTTGGTGAAGAACAGCCTGTGAATGCTTACAGGCCAACTCTGAGTAACCAGGGTAACTGAATTGTTTAACCACAGCTAAGAAAAAACAGCATTACTGAAGGTTATGGAAACTGGGTTAGATTGTGAACATCTGCAAATTGTACTTGTTCTGATCAGTACACAACTGAAACTAGTGTCTGCAAATGGCATAAAAAGTCGGGGAAAGTTTCATAATAACCCCTTTTAGAAATGCTTTTATATATAACTCATTATTTCCTACTTGTAACAGTGATGTGGTTTTTACAATACGCTACAGAAAACATACAATTGACTATAAAACAGCAGCTGTACCATTATTCACTTCTGCTTCAAGTCCTTTTCAAAATTCGTTCAATTAACATAATGCTTAAGAAATCCTTCACTTGATTATGATATACATGTGCAAGAAATGTTTGAGAGTTTTTACCATTATTGGAGGTATCCTCTTGCTTATCTTTTTCTCTTGAAGAGTATTTTTATATTAAATGCTACTATTTCTTTTAAGTAAGAATATGCCTATGAGCTCTTCCTGTATATCTTAAGAATTTGATTCCATGTCAAAGAAGCAAGAAGTAGTTGCCATAAACTAAAAACACAAGAAGTTCACCTTAACATGAGGAAGAATTTCTTTGCATTGAGGGTGGGTGGCAGAGCACTGGAAGAGGTTGCCCAAGGAGATCATGAAGTCTTCCTCTCTGAAGACATTCAAAACCCAGCTGGACACACTCCTGTGTCACCTACTCCAGGTGACCCTGCCTTGCCTGAGTGTTGGACTGGGTGGTTTCCAGAGGTTCCTTCCAACCCTAACAATGCTGTGAAAGTACCAGTTGTTTGTAGTCTTTGCTGTTAGTTGAGTATGGCAGCATGCATTTGCATCACCTAGTGACGTGGGTAACCATGTCACGTTCTGGATAACTCCAGAATGCATTAGCAAGCTGACTGATCAGCATTGAACAAAAAAAAAAGTCTTAACGGGTGGTTGCACAAATTCTTTAGAAAATGTCTTCGAAATTCAGAAGGCTGGTTTCTTCTGGGACATTTTTACCCTAATTTAAGAACAATATGTTCTTTAAATATAAATCAATAGAACTTCTTCCAAGCATGTTTTCTAGCAGAATGAAAATCACTGCCATTTCCCCTCTTTGTATAATATAACTCAGGAATTACACAGAATCACCCTCTAAAAATACAACTCAAGACAATAGAAAAGTAGTGTGGTTAAGTTGCACTTCATAAGTTTTATTGTCATGTGACAGCCTTCTGAATTTTGTATCATAGAGATTGTAATTTTGAAAACTGAAGAGTAAGAATTTTATATTTTTATATTTCTTTTTTTATATTAAAATCCATGCAACCCATTTATTTGCCTTTAGTCAAGATTTGATAGGTATCTTCTATTTGTAGGAAATGTTTAGAGCAATTAATAATGAAGCTTAGTTCAGGAAAAAAGAACACTTTAAGGGTCCATTTATACAAAATCGTGATTTTGTTTTAAAAGACATTTTAATAGGATTATCAGACTTGTTAGCATGTTACAGTAGGTGGTTTTAAAGGAAAACCAATATACTTCTGTCCATATATTTCTCAGTGACATAAGTATTCTTAAGGTGAAGTTAGTTTAAGCAGCAGTTTCAGGAGTACTTCCATTCTTTTATATATCAGATAGTGACCACAATGGTATAGAAGATTTAAAGACAATAGCTGTTTTTCCTGTCTCTACTCACAGGAAGGTAAAAGATTATCAAAACCCTGCTAACCAATTTTAGGAAAAGGCAAACCAAGCTGGTGAATTTCATAGTTACAATGTCATGGAAAGCCCGGTTAGTATTTGTTAGCTGGCTGTGATTTTTTTCTGCCTCATATTCAAACATAGTGAGACCCCCACCAACATTTTCAATGTCATGTTCTGGGTTGAGTTCCTAGAAGACAATGCTAAGTGACTTCCTGCTTGGGATTCGCTAATGTGTCATCAAAATCAGCATTAATGGCACTTGAAACTTCAACTAAACTGACTTTCCAGGTAGTGATGTGGTTCATCACTGAAGCTTCTATGAGGCTGTCAACTAAGGAGATTTGCAGCTTTGTCTTGTGCAGAGATTGGAGTTGATGTAACTTCTTCCTGGGTTTGGAGATTTGTTGATAAATATTAATTGCAATAAATACCTCAGGAATTTATAAATGTCAGGTAAGTGTTTAAGTTAAACTTGGCTCTGAATGGATAAAGAGGGCATTAGAAACTGTGAAGTTAACCTTGTTTTTTGGGAAGAAGTTTCTGATCAGACAATTTGGTGAATATTTTCTTTGCTACTGCTCAGAGTATTTAACCTTGCAATTGGTAGCTTGGTTTCCTTCTCTCAGTTTTTTTGTGTTTTTTGTTTTTTGGGGTTTTTTTGACAAAAAAGTTTGTGTTCTCCCAGAAGGTCAGGAATTAGCTCTGGCAGTTGTTGGATTTCATGTATCTGCCTCAAGACCAAGATTCTGTCAGAAGTATGTAATTTTTTTAAATTCGATTTACATTCTTAACAGTGCCTGTGGAAACCCTGGTGTTGTTAGAACTAAGACTCAGCATCCTAGATTTGAGTGAGCATAAGTGTTTCATTGTTCTGGAGGATTTTCCTTTGCTGACACACTGGAAGAGGAATGCAGGTAGACACATTTTAAAACCAAGTGACTATCTCAGATTCTTTTCCGCTTGCAATACACCTACATTGTACATTCTTCTGAATCTTTCAAGTCACATGGAGTCAAATGTGAGTAAAAGAACCTAGCCAGGAGCTAGGATGTCATTAAGAACACCGGTGTTAAGATCAATAAGAAATGACACAAAAATATATCATAAGCATATGGGAAACATTTGGCATGGGAGATGGGTGTATTGGAAAGAGTGTTATTTTGTAAGCTGAGAATCATGAACAGTAGTACGAGTGCTTTGTACTATACCACATACAAATATATATATAAATATATCTATATGCACAACAGACCTCCTCTTGAAATATCACAAGCTTAAATGTACTTTTAAATCAAAATTGCTGAACTGTAGTTACAAAAGCCACTGAACTAGCATCATCCCTGCAGTCTGTCTTCTGTGTGCTGTGTACTTAACAGGTAACCAGTAGCACCGAGATAGTTTGGATGTTTAAATTGCTCAGGCCAACTTACAGCTTTTGTAATTGTGAAATAAAGAAGTTTAAGGGTGCACAAAGCACAGGATTCTTTTATTAGCTGTGACTAGCTGAAAATGGGAGGCCACAGTGAGATAAAGATGTGTTTTTCGGTCATTAAGTTCTGTTACCACCAGTCCTGTTTTCAGCAGTTGCCAATAGTGGTGTTGAGAGCCTAAAAACAGGGCAAGTGCCTGGTGGTATCTCTGGATACAATCCAGCAGCTTGCAGTGTGAGGACTTCTTGGGAGAGGGAAATGGAAATGCCTTTCCAGCTACAGCTAGTTAGCCTTGCTTTTGCAGTTCTGTAACCACATAAGCAATGTAATTGGGAGCCTGTCAGTTAGTATTCATGTATACATTCTCAGCTAATTGAATTCGTTTAATTAATTTTCTTGTGATAAAGAAGTAGTTTGCTTGAGCTTCTGAATAGCCATACATAGCACCTTGATCCAGAATATGAAAGTGTCTAATATTTACACATTCAAAATAATCTAATATTCATGCCTTTTACAGAGCTTTCAGCTATCAAGTATGACACACTTAGAAGGTTTTTGCACTTAAAATTTTTTAGCTGATTTTTACTCTTGTCCTGACTGCTTACCATCCCTTCCTTCCTCGCTCCTGAAGATAATTTGGATGATGATGTAATATAAGACTCCACAACATTATATCCTGTGAAAGAGAACTTCATAAAACTTTGGCCTCATACCTGACGTTTCTAAGACGTTAATTCTTGTTCTTGGGTGGACATTGTAATTTTTATTATTAGATCTGCAGTTAACAGGACACAGTATGGTGGCAGTACTATGTGCTGGCACAGAAATAACATATCTGCTTTTGTGTGGTTTTCCACCTAAAGCAATAATGTACCTTAAAAAGAAGTTGTCAAATCTACTGACATCTGTGTAAACAAGAGACCACATAGAGTCCCAGTTGCCTGAAACAGATTTGCATATTTTTATGTAATCCCTCACTAGAAGATTGCAGAAAAAGAAACTTGCATGAGAAATCCTGTTTTTCTCAGGATTGGGAATAACCAGTTGCTCTGAAGTGGTTCCATGTAAACAGTTGAGTATTAATAAATAAGAGATGTACTTGGTTCAAATTAATTGTTTCAGCATGTCTTAAAAAAACCAAAAACCTAAAAAACAAAAACACACAACCAAAACAACAAACCAAATACAAAGCATCTCAGGAAAAGGTGACTTATGTAGGTTTCTTTAGTGTGATTTTATAATTCAGTCCTTTGACTATGATGTTCTTGTTTATTAATATTCTTTCTGTATTCTCCAAATGGATGCAGTCATTGGTCTGAAATCTGTAATTCTTGTAAATACTGTACATATTAAATATTTTTATATTAAAATAGAAGAAGAAAAATGGGTCTTTGCCTCTTTATGACTGTTAACTTTTGTTCTGATGATTAAATCTGCTTTTGAAGCTGTCTCAGTTCATGTTACTTATGTGTAGTGTATGCTTGAGCATTATTGAGTATCAAAACACTGTTTGGGGAGAGATGTGTGTAGCACATTGTGTGCAGCCAGTTCTTGTGTCCTACTGACCATCTGCATCATCTGCAGTAATTTCTCCTCTGCCCTTTGACGCCTTTAAGGCAGCCTGCACTAACTTAAGTCCAGTTCTATTGCTTGAGCGTGGAAACACTTCCTTATGTTCCATTTAAAAATGATGGACCGGGATTAAATGGTCAAACCATTTGAATGGATTAATTGCTACAGAGTGAGGAACGCTGGCCTTCTTTGAAACTGTTGCTGTTCATTAGAAATAAAAATTATCACAGAAGTCTTATTTGTGTGGTTTTAATTTCTGCTGTCTGTGTCTTAAGACACAGCTTAAAAGAGGAAAAGTATTACAAGCAGAGCAAACGAGCAGGCAAACCAGGTGTTACTGCCAGCCAGCTTGCTAGGTGTTCTGCCAAATGAATCCTGTAGTTGTTAAGTACTTGCAGTGTGTGCAATACAGCAGTAGGAATGTCGACTCTGATCCGGCTTTTTTTCTGTGCTGACATCACTTAAATAACAGACTCAACAACTTACACCCCTTCAAAAATACCCTTTCACAGAGAGTAAATACAATCCTTTCAGATTTAAAATACAGAGTGAAAAAAACCCAAAAATAAATACACTTCGTTTTCTTTCTGGGTAGGACTGCTTTGTGGTATATTTTGCAAGCAGCTCAGTTAATATGAGGAAGGGTGGAGGCCATGTGCAGTTCTATTCCAGAAGATGGGAACTATGTACTGTTGTGTGCTTTCTGCTACCAGATTTGGTAGAGTTGAGGCCTATGATAACCTGCTGCAAGTGTGATTCAGTGGGAGATCAATTGCAACAGTAAGGAAGGGTTGCAAAAGCTTGCCTGAATGGCTAGAGGGCAGTGGTAGCAAGGAGGTAGAGAGCATCTTTGCCATTTCTCAGTCCCTTCCATGTGGCTTTGTCCCAGGTATCAGTCTGGCCTTATATCAGCTTTTGGTGTAGTACCAATTTGTATTCACTCCCCCAACTCTGCATAGAATTTGCAATAAAATACTGTGGATTTGGATGGTAAATTACAAAGAATTAATTAACCAATTGCTTCAGGGTGTGCAGCAAAACTAGCAATTTTGAGATACACCAAACTTCATTTCCTTTAAGACAAAAAATACGGAACAAAGTTTTTTGTCTTAAAGATTCAAAGGGTGATCGTAATGGTTAAATGATCATGTGGCAGTAGACTCGAAACTAACACCTCTGAGAAGTGTGAAAACCAGTTATGTTAAGTGTGGAGGGTTCTGTCCTGAAAAGCTCAGCATGCTGATTCCTGAATGCTCAGAGAATATCCAGACAAGTTCTGTGACTCTGTATTTATTAAGAAAAAAAATAGATTTGTAAAACTACAGTGTATATACAAATTCAGTAGGTATTTGGAGATGATGGTAAAGATTGCTGTAAGAATGGACTTTCTGGTCTAGAGTCTGCACTCTTTGGGTGGTGGAGAGATGATACTGAGACTTCAAAAGACAACCACAGAACTGAGCCACAGGAGAAAGTGTGATGCTTGCAAACTTCTATTTGCAGAAGAAATGAGTGAAAGGCAGTTTCTTCATATTTTTTTACCCCGTTCATTTTCCTTTTTCTCTTGGCCAGGGAAACCACTGGAGCTTGCCTCTTTCCAGCTTTTATTGCCCAAAGTAGCTACCAGAAGTGTTTGCTCCTCCTGCAGCCCAATTTTTGATGACAGCTGTGGAGGCAGGCATCCAGTTCTGTCCATCTTCTCCTGAATGCAGGCCTGCCAGCCCTTTGCCCTCCTTGTGCTGTGTGCTGAGTCAGCCTAGTGCAGTCTGTGGTCTGTGCCAGGCTTTGGTGTTCAGGCACAGAGACTTCCAATCACTGCCTTCTAAAAACTCAGTGTGTGGGTCATATCCTACCCACACTACCAATATTTCAGGTGTTGCCCAGCTGCCTGTGGTGGCAGTGTGTCAGAGAGCATTGACACTTCCAGTCTTTGAGCCTTTCTTTACTTTAGTAGGTGGACCCTGAAAGCATGAGCAGTGTTTGTGTGGTACCTCTCCACTCTTTTCTGTGGTTTCTGTTGGCTGAACTAGCACTTGGCACCTTTACTATGCTATGAATATTATCTAAGCAAAACCAACAAATTATGGAATATTAATTCCACGTGTCTCCAGGCTGGTAATTTTTGTGTCTGCAGATGATTTGGTGAGAGATACACAACCCAAAAAAGTGAGTCTTAATGGGCTTAAACAAACTACAGCACTCCTTACTGGTAGCAAAAAAATACAATCCTGTGGCTTTGCAAATGAGAAAAACTGACAGTTTTAAGGGAACTTGTCATTTAAATAAGAGGCTTGTAGCTGTTTTGGGGTTTGGTATTAATTTCGGTTCCTAATGAATGTTAGTGGTGGGTTATAACTTCCCAGTTAATTCAGTGTGTTGCACATTGTTAAATAAATACTGCATGTGCAAATAATGACTTGCTACTTTTGAGCCTTCAGCAGATCTTAATCTTTAATATGGTCAAATGTCTCACTATCTAGATGCAGCTACAGCACTGGGAATTTCTAACTGTAATCTTTAAAATGTTGACCCAAGCTCTTTAACAGTGTGAGGTGAATAGTTTGTACCTGTGGGCAGGAAGCAGGGAAGGCACACATTGTGCAGTGAAAGTCTATGTCACTTCCTCAGAAACTTCTCTGTAAGAACTCATGTGATGCAACATCTCTTCCCTACAGAGCAGGGAAAAAAATCCAAAAAGTCCCTCCTGCCTGACTGGGGGGGGATTTCTTTGCTTTTGTTTTAATTTTTGTGTGTAGTGTAGTGATTCATTTTCCTAGTGCCCACTGAGCTGGTTGCCCTGCTGCACGTGACACACCAGAAGAAGCAGAGGGAGCTGGATCCCTTCAGCCAGGAGAAGTGGCACTCAGGAGAGATGTAATTGCCAACTACAGCCAAGTGGAACATTTGCGGAAATGGCAGGCTTTTCTCTGAAGCTCCCAGTAAAACCACAAAGACCAGCTGTGATAAATTGCAGCAGAGGAATCCCACTAGGCTGTGCAGGAGGAAACTTTCATTAAAAGTGGTTAACTGTGGGATAAAATTGCCACTAGCCCTGTGCCCTGAACATTAGGCTGGACTGTATGACCTCCAGAGCCCCCTCCCAAGACAAGTTTTCCTGTGAGTCTGGCTGTTCAGAAAAGACTGAAAACTGTGGTTCCAATTGCAAATAGTCTTTAGGTCTAGAATAACATGAACCACTTGTTTTTTTTATTTTTGTGTGAAATGCCACACATGAGAGAGAATTGCCTGGCCTCTGCCAGTTACTGGAAGTATTCTCTATATGCTTTGGGAGTTTCTCCCCTTTCTTCATCCTTCCCCATCCTCATCCAGGCATGTAAGCAAAACCCACGCTCACATCCCCTGCAAATATTGAGACTCACATCTGAAAAGCCAAAGGTCATGCTACAGTAGCAGTTTCAAGGTTACATTTTCTCCTCTTATGTATGGGAAACAACTCATTCAAGGGAAAAAGAAAAAAGAATAACAACGAGGTGGTCCTTTCAAATGGCATGAGTTTTGCTTTCAGAAAATAATGTACTTGGCTTTTACCTCTGTGTAGCAATAGTCCATCCTCTAGAGAAAGAGAGCTGTTTACTCAGCATTCAAATAGGTTTGTATTTCAGCAGTGGAAAAAATTCTCATACCCATGGTTTTCTATGTTGGCTCACAAAACTATCAGTTATCCTGTTTCACAGTGGTTTGGATCAGCAAGATGCTTCATATAAGCTAGGATGACTTAAAAGCAGAACTACATATGCAGATTCTGCTGGGCAAAGTAATACATTTTAACTTCCCATTTCTTCATAAAGTACTGTTCAGAGTACCCTTAATATTGTTTATAAAAGTTCTTGTATTTTAAATAGCACTGCAGTGTGCATCATCCTGTGTTCCTCAATAGTTTACATTTTGAAATGCACTATATATGTATTCTGTGAGACTCCAGACATATATGTATGTCCATGTCTGCTTGTGTGTGTGTGTGTGTGTGTGTGCAGATGGTCCTTCTTTGACTGCAGTGATTTTTATCCCACAAAGCACTAGAGTAGCGTAACTGAGGCTGATGAGTGGTACAGGTGCTAATAACCTGCTGTTGAAACAGTGATTGTTCCAATGACAACAAAAATTACGTGAGGAGTCACCAGTTAGTGCAGGGTGCTGCGCCTAGCTGCAGATAAAACACTATCAGAGTGCAGTGCACAGGGAACCCTGAGTTTTGCCACGTGACAGGCATTTCTTGCCCTGTTTCACCACATCGCAGAGCAACCTTTTCCCAGCAAAACCCGATGGCGCCAGCAGTCTGGCCCTCAGCTCTGCCTTCCTAGGAGGAACCACCATCAAAAAGAACTCCAACAAAAGTCCACACTTCAGCTCCTGGCAACAGGCTGCTACCCGGGGTATGGGAAGGTGTGTACAATTCAAGTAAATAAATACATGACCTGTGACTAAACTTTGATGACCTTTCAGTTTGTAAAAGGTCCCTATTCCCGCACTTGAGCTCATATAACATGATGAAATACTAAATGAATTTGGTGTGGGGAACTACTTGAGGGTCACTGGATTTTGAAAACATGTTTGGGAAATGGATAGATAAATTTACAGGCAAAGATAGACTTTCTGACTTCTGCGTTCATTTTGGTAGGGTTTTTTTCTTCATTTCTTTCTCATTTTTTAAATTCCCGTAATTGGTTTGACTAATTAATTATTCAAAGCTACACAGTTAGCATTTTATTATATGTGCTGCAGGTTTGGTGCTAGTATAATGAGGTATAGGTGATCAGCTGAACGGAGAGCCTTTGCTGGTCTATCTGACCAACATCTGTTTCTTGATTAGATGTTGTTCAGGTTGTTCAATATAACTAGGGGCCTTTAAATAAAAGCAGACCTTCATTTGAACCAGAACTTGCACTTTTTTTACCTGACAAGTCTTGTGTTTTACCACTTTTTCCAAAGTAAAGAGGATTTCAGAACAATTTTTTTGTTTGCATGCAGGTAGTCTCCACATCCATTACTCCTTTTGTGGGAGCTGTTACATAGGGCTGCACTAAGTCTTACAAAATTAGAGTTTTTCTCCTCTTGCTTATCATCATGAATTTGCAAAAAGGGAATGCATCCTGACTTTGGTTAGTTGCACTAGTGCATGAGCAGCAAAGTACCAGTGGGTGTCAGCACTGGGGAGCTTTTGGGGAGGGAAGAGTGAGGGGCAAGGCTAGGCAGTAGCCGCACGTTCGCCACCAGCAACTGACTTGCCTGAGCTTTCCATACATCCCAGGAGCACAAAACTCATCTCCCACCAGGCAGGTGTGCATGTGGCATTAAAGCACAGAGTTAGATTGTTTTTACTGGAGTGCCCTGGCATCCCCAGCCCTGGGGCCAAGCTTGTAGAGATGCGCATATTGGGGAGGCAGGATCCAGAGGATAACACTGACAAAATGCCAATATTTGTACAGGCGGTGTTGCAACAGACCTGCACCAGTTGGGGCTTATGATTCCGGGCAGCCTGAAAGTCCAACCTAGAGTGGCCCTTTGGCCCAATGGGCTGGGCTTACCTTCCCGATCCCTGTTTGGAGGCTGGCACTCCTGCAAATTCCCTGGCCTCCCAGCATCTCCTAGCTGCCAGCATGGGGTGAACATGCTGCCCAACAGCCAGCAGCGATTTCACAGCCCCACATTCCTCCAGTGATACCCCCCTAGGTGATGTCCTGCCACGAGCACACCTGCAAACTCCGTCTCTTGCTTTTGACCCAGAGGCAGTCCATCAAACCAGAGGATGTCCCATGGGTACGTTTTATATATGTTTGCAGAAAAATTTCTTGTGTTCTTCAGCTCTGAGCAACTAGTGAGCTGAAATATAAATAAATAAATAAATGTTAAAACTCTTAGCATGGGAAGCAAGCAAGCTTCTGTGACAAATTTAGGGGATAAAGCAATACTGGCAGACATCACTTGGGAATTAGTGTCCTAAAAAAAGGACCCTTTTCATAATGGCTTGATTCATAATTAGTTCCAAACTTCAGCATGACCACAGCTGCCAAGAAAGAACAATTGCTCATGTTTAATTCGGAGCAACTCATATGTTTTCCAGCTAAATCAAACCAAAGCCAAACTGGGGAATTTGGAAACCACTGAAAGTAAGGGGAACTCTGGAGTGCTTAACAATTACTTCCTCATAAGACATGCCCAAGAGGAAGAGAGGTGCTTTTCAGTCATGGAGCTGCTCTCCTAAGCATGAGGATCATGCTTTCCTTCCTCTGCTTACTGATGCACCTGCTTCAGGATGAGACAACTTGTAAGTAAGGGCTTTTTGCTCTTTTCCTCTGTGGGGACGGGTGGGAGTAGGGTGTGGGAGGACAGGGGTTATTATGGAATTTCTGGATAAGTCGAGAAATCTCTGGATCTTTTGTTGGGTTTCAAAACCCAGTCACCCTCAAATTAATTTGTTATTTTATCTTTCAAGGTTCTGATGTGAATGTGTTGCCCATTAAATTTATTTATGGCTATATTACCAGTTTCAGTTCAGCCAGTACAAGTCTTATCTGATTCTGTGCTATGTCAGGGTAAAAGCTGCTGTCATCTGGGTCTCAAAACTCACAAAAAATATTAGGACTTGGATGCTTCAGAGAGGTTGTTAGCTGAATCTCTTGTATGTAATATTGCAGTTTAAAAACAGATGATCTTGAAAACGGTCAGATAGCTTTTCCAGTGCTGCAGACAGGAAAAGCAGTGAATTTCAGGTTATTGTTTATTGGGCAGGAGCTGGTAAACCTGACTGTGGCAACAGTGAAAAGAGCTATAATCTCTTCAGGTTAAAGCTGAGATGTGGAGTAAAGAGGGAAAGAGCACTTGACTTTTAACTATTGGTGGGGGTGCTTACTGCAGACTCTGTGAATAGATCCGAAGGGCTTGTTTCCTGGGACGTGCATGAGGCATCTTTCACAGCAGCAAACTCACTAAGGAAAATGATAACAAAACAATCAAAAAAACCCCCCAAAATAATAAACAAACAAACCCAAAACAACACAAAAACCTCCAAACATTCAGACCACATAAAAGTGTTCTCTTCATAGTTCTAAATGTAACTGCTGTACTAAATGTTCTTCTGTAACTTGATCTTATGGCTTGGAAAGTTTTGAACATGAGATCCAGGAGATTTAATTTCCCTGTGGTCTGCTAGTCATGAAACCAAATGATCTATAGCAATACCCTCTGGTTTCAATACAGAGGAATGTCTGTGACCAGCACGTTATGTTAACATTCCTTATTATTTGCAGCGCTTTTAGTTTTGGAAAACCAAGACCTGCAAGATTCGATTAAGCCTCAGAAGGTAGAGTTTCACTCGTTAAACTTCAACACCACTTTGCATTGGCAGCCTGGGTGGGCCAGAGAGGCGAGAGACGCGCTCTACTTTGTGCAGCATAAAGTGTAAGTACCGGGGCCTCCCACTGTGCTGGGGCTGATCCCTGCTGGGCACATCCAAAGGATTTCTCAGGTGACAGGATATTGTCATTCCTGGAGAACAGCCACGTCCTGCTTGTCTGCCGGCTCTCAGTAGTTTCTGCACTTACTAGTCCCATAAGGTGAACTAGAGCAGCATGAGGCAGGCAAGGAATAAGCACCTCCAGCAATATGCTCTGCAACCTCATTGCACCATGGAATTGAATTAATTGACACAATCCCCTGTAGTTTGCAGGGGATCTCTGAAGACCACAGGGTCCAGCCACCTGCCTGAAACAGGTCTAGATAGTTCAGGTTCTTCTGTAATAGGACACTTAAGGTATTTCAGTGACCTACCTTACCCATGACAGCAAGCATGGCAGGCTTGAGGCAACACTAGGGGCTGGTCCTCAGGGTCTTCTCCCATCCTGGACACACTGGTGAGTGCCTGAAATCATTATTGGCCTTGAGAAATTATCTGGTGAAATCCAGCATTCTGCCCATCACTGAACACACTGGCTAAGCTGAACCTTGCCTGCCTCTCCCGTGACTCAGGTAAGAGATGGTTTCCTACAGGGCTGGTGACCCATGCCTCTGCTTTAGATTTCTTTCAGAAAAGGAACCTGTAGTTCCCAAATTCTTGTGAAATCAACCCTCCCTCTCATCAAATTAAAGGTAGTTAATTTCCAAGGCAGAATGCTTGTCAGTGCCACCAGAGTAAAACAAATGTCTAAGAAACTGCATGGACACAGTCGGGGATTCCCGAAGCTTGCATCATTCCTCCTCTTTCTCCATAGGTACGGGCAGAGCACGTGGCAAAACAAAGATGAGTGCTGGGGGATTTCAAGCCATATCTGTGACCTAACACAAGAGACCTCAGCCATCCAGGAGCCTTACTACGGCAGAGTGAGAGCCATGCTGGCTGGTGTCTATTCTAACTGGAGCCTCAGCTGCAGATTCACCCCCTGGAGAGAAAGTAAGTGCAAACATATGTGTCTCCCAGGAAGGAATCTGATCTTCTGTGGCATGGAATGCATAATTTCTGCTCACAATTTGCAAACATCAGTAATCCTTTTCTAGCCGCAAAGCTGTACCTATGGAAGTGAGTCAATAGCTCTCAGGTGAAGTGTAATGCCAAAGTAATTCTCCCCACACTTGAAAGCCAAGAGATTATGGCTAAATAGCCATTTACCAGTAATTACGAGATCAAAAGATCCCGTTAAATCAACATCTTCCTCTGGGCATGGAACTACACAAATTATTTTCAGGCATTTTTGGAGCTGTTGGAAGGACAGGACTCAAGACCATAAAAAGGAAAGCATTCTTTGCTTGGCGGGAAAAGAGAGAACAGAGCTGCGTGCAGTGGGGACACTATTCTCCTCATATTTATGTGTTTTCCTGACTGCAAGAAAGGACGTAGAAAGGAAAGTGCAAAGCTTTTGGTTAGTACTGTCATTGCAGTGCCACAGGATTTTAGAAATGCAGGACTGCCCAAACACTGAGCAGTAGCAGTGTACCTACCAGTAAGTTTGCCATGAATTAACCAGTTTTCTTTCACTGGTCAATGCAAAATTGAACTGTCAATGTGGGTCACTTTACAGCCCTGAAGTGCAAACCACCCTGAGCCTCCTGCGCAGGTGAAACCACAAGTTATGACATAAAGCAGTTCCTTGCAGTAAAACCATCTTGCCCTGTGCTGCTCCCTCCTCCTGGAGAGATGCATGAGGCAGCTGCTGTCCTGGTCCCCACATTTCTGGGGCTGCACACAGGTGTATGCAGGCACTAGCTTGAACCCTTGGCTGTGTTTAACTAAGCCGATTGCAAGATATTTGAAAGCGATGATGGAAACTGCATCCTTGGCATAGCTGAAATGGCTCAAATGGATGTTTTGTCAGTCCAAGCACACAGACAAATATGAGGGATAAAGCAAATCAGAGCAATTTTGGCATTTTTGCTTGACCAGTCAGAACTTAGCAACATGCAACTCTAAGGGATTTCAAAAAGTTTGGCTCAAAGATAGATTTACAAACACAGGAAATTTCACCTACAAAATAACAATAACCAAGCAATAACCACCAAGAAGTAAGAACTTGTGAAGTGCCACTAAGTAAATACAACAAAATATGTTGTTGGTAACATGATCATTTGCTGAATGGATCCAAATTGCGTTCTATGAAATATTATTCATACACTATAATTGTGTTTATAGCTTTGTTTTTTTCCATAGCTGTGATAGGACCTCCAATAGTAACTGTGGTTCACAGCAACAAATCCATAACAGTAAAGATCCAAGCTCCACATTCCCCTTATAAAAGGAAGAGAGGCAGCAAAATACCAATGACAAATTATTATGATCTGCTGTACCAAGTCTTTGTAATTAACAACTTGCTAGATGAGGTAAGAGTATCTTCAAATATGAACCCTTTATCTTTGAAAAGCCAGCAAAGTATGGGCCCACCATACTTGTTTTATTGTTGAAACAGTCTTCTGAGATTGTAAGAGCAGCAATGACTGTGCAAGTGTTTGAAAACAAAGTAGGCTTATTTTTCAGGAATTGAAATTTATTGAATCAAGTTGTAATTCCTCCCTGTATTATTTTCCATCAACTTAATACTTTGCAATCTATGACCTAGATTAAAAAATTGGGACAGGAGAGGAAGTTGGGGGGGGGGGCAAATTTTCTTTAAAAAGAAAAATCTTTACTAAATAAATTATTAGTGCTGCTGAGTTTGTGTAAGTCCATGTGCTCTTCTGCATCCTCTGTTCTTTACTCACAGACAGGTTTGCTAGGGAAATGTGCTTGACTGGCTTTTTTTTCTCCACTGCATGTGAAGCAACACAGAGCCCTGGTGTATGAAGGAAAAGACAAGGTTATTAAAATACAAGATTTGAGGCCTGGAGTCAGCTACTGCATTGTGGCTAAAACATATGTGCCAACGCTGGACCGCAGCAGTGCCTACAGCAGCAGGCAATGCACTGTGCTGCAGTGACGAGGCTGGCACCTCTGAGACAGGTAAGTCCTTGGCTGAAACTGGAGATGATTCTGGAAGTCAAGGTCTATCCCCTCACCAAAGGCAGATACTCTCCAAAACAAGAGGAAAAAAGTGTGGATAGAAACTGCAATCTCACCTGAAAATTTCAGCTGGAATTCTTACATAATCTCAGATAATTGCACACCAGGTAAGAATGATAAGGCCAAGATTAGAGGAATGGGATAGATAATTATTTGCATGCTGGCACTGCCCTCAAAAGTATCTGCTGCTTATCTTCCTTTAAACAGTTATACATAGTATAATTAAATAGTTATACATAGTATTGCTTTCATAATTTTTTTTTGTCAAGTCATAACTAATTAGGAAAATGAGTGACCTCCAACTTTATTACCATGTAATTCTCCTGCAAGCTCTGCCAACCTGTTCTGCTCAGGAATTGATCTGATGGATTAATTAAAATAAGCCAGTCCCCTTTTCATGGCCACTCTTCTGTGCAATGTGTTTAAAAATAAATCAGTTATCAAATTTCATGAGTTCCCATGGGCCAAAATACAAGAATTATCTCCACTAGCTGGTCTGAAAAATCTGGTTTTTTACTTACCTCTATCATTAGACTATTGTCACATATCATATTCCCAGCCAAAAGGTCTACTAGCAATCCTGCCTTGCAGGTGCAAAGGCACCAAGTGTACAAAGACCTAACCCAAAGCTGGTTTCATTGGAATTGGCCTCAGCAAACTCAGATTTGGGGTAACAGATGAAAACCGGAAAAGTGTCAGAGTTTATGGCTTTGTTCTCAGTTCTGTCCCCTAAAACCATATAAGTTTTCCTTTCTTCTGCTTCATAATATGATGCATAACGTTGGTCTCTCTTGAGCCTTGGTCAGTGTGTCTAGGTTAAGGAGGGAGCCAGTTTCTAGGGGACTTTCCTGCATGTCTGTTTGCTTTCCCAGTATTGTAAAGAGCTGGAAACTCAGGTTAGAGCTGGACTTCCAAACAACCTGCAGAGGGACAGGACAGATGCAGGCAAAAGTCAGTTCGATTTAATGCCACCTATCTTAAATGCACAGTCCAGCAGCAATTCTATTTCTCTTCCCAGTTACAGGGATAACAGCAGAAGATGTCTTCCATCACAGGTCCAGCTGTAAATCAACAACTGTTGTCTATGTTTGGAATACATACCTGGATACTTTTTAAGCTAACCTTTGGCTGCATTAAATGATTTGATTCATCACAATTATTTTATGCTACCTGAAGGTCAAGGATTGATGGAATATATTTTCATTTTCAAAGGAAACACTCTCATAATATAAGAATAAAACCATGAACAAAAGCCTTTATGGAAATATCCTTAAGATTGCTTTTAGGGGCTTTGTATTTTAAGTCTTGGAATTAAAATACAATCTATAAAATAGAAGTTTCAGATATTTTACATTTTCTACAATGATTACAACAGAAAATTAAAGAAGTGCTCTTTCTTTAAAATAAGAAATGTACGATAAAGGATTATTTCTATGCTCACAGTGTCTTTATAGTACCTCAACATAATAATTCTGACAGTGAAACCAGTATGGGATTAGCCAGGAATGCATGTAACACTAAAACAGGAAAGATCCTCTCTTCCATTCAGTGAAAGACAGTTAAAGGGAAGAGACCCCCAGCAAGTTTGCTGATGAAACAAAACTGTGGGGAGTGGCTGATAAACCAGAAGGCTGTTCTGTCATTCAGTGGAACTTTGGTAGGCTGGAAAATTGGGTGGAGGGAAATTTAATGAGGTTCAACAAGGGCAAGTGTACGGTTCTGCACCTGGGGAGGAACAACCCCAAGTAGCAGCACAGGCTGGGGGCTGACCAACCCAGAGAGCAGGTCTGCAGAAAGGGACCTGAGAGTCTTGGTGGATGACCAGTTGACCATGAGCTGGCAGTGCCCTTGTGGCCAGGAAGGTCAATGGTATCCTGGGCTGCATCAGGAAGAGTGTGGCCAGCAAGTCAAGGGAGGTGGTCCTCTACTCAGCCTAGTGAGGCCACATCTGGAGTGCTACATCCACTTCTGGGCTCCTCAGTGCAAGAAAAACAAGATGTGACTGGAGAGGGTCCAGTGGGGAGCCACAAAGATAATGAGGGGTCTGGAGCATCTCTTTTAACACGGAACATCTGAGGGACTTGAGCCTGTTAGTCTAGAGAAGAGAAGACAGAGGGATCTCATTAATGCATGTAAGTATCTCAAAGACGGGTGTTGAGGGGATGGTGCCAGACTCTTTCAGCGGTGCCGAGCGACAGGCTGAGGAGCAATGGCCATAGACTAAAATACAAGGAGTTTCACCTCAACACGAGGGAAAGCTTCCTTACACTGAGGGTGGCAGAGCACTGGAAGAGGCTGCCCAGGGAAGTCGTGGAGTTTCCCTTTCTGGAGACATTCAAACCTCACCTGGACACATTCCTGTGTCATCTGCTCTAGGTGACCCTGCCTCAGTAGAGGGGTGGGACTGGATGATTGCCAGAGGTCCCTTCCAACCCTAACAACTCTGCGATTCTGTGACTTCTATTTCAGCCACTTCACATTAAATGGTGACTCAAAGCTGACAGTCACCTTTGATTTCTAATGATTTTAGTCCTACTAGTCTTCATCTTACAAGGGAAAATATTGCTCCAGCAAGGTCTGGATAGTGACTCACTAAGCCATGCCAAGAGGGAGAGGTGAAATCACTTTTCCAGATCTGCCAAGTCTGTAAGTAATGAGAATCTTAGTACTTCACTATGTTTTGTTACTGCAGATTAAATGAGAGGAGGTCGGAGTGGCCCAGACACAAAAGGGCAAAGCAAGCCCTTGGAAAAATGGAGATCTCAGCTACTTTAGTAGAAGATAGCTACTATCACTACCCACTTTTCCCTTAATTCACAGACACAAAGGAGGATCAGTTCAGTTTAAGTAACAGACCTTGAGTTCTCTTAAGCCATATCCAAAGCATATGGTCTGTCACTAACACCTCCCCTGGAGGCATCACAGCTGACAGCTGCATAAGGATGCTGGCAGTAGGCATTTGGGAAGAGGCTGTGTTTAAGGAAGTGAATGCTGGTCATTCTTGCCTTTACCAAAATGAAAGAGGTCATTACACAATAAATGTTTCCACCACCTGATTCTGATACATTCTATATTTTAACAACTAGTTTTGCAAACATCTAGCTATTACAGATGCCTAGTGCATAAAACCAGGCTTCTTTCACCACATTTCCCTTTTTTTTCTCCTTTCCCGATTCTTCCAGTTGCTTTGCCCACCCATATCCCACAACTTCTTTATTTAGGTAAGATTTTTTTGAGAAGTGAGTCTTTTCAAATCTCTATGCAATACCTAATGCCAAGACAAGTGTGACTGACATCCAGCACAGCCCTGCTGCCCCTCTTGCACTGGTGAGAAAAACCAACCAGGCAAACTAGTAAGAAATAGTCTGTCTTGTATTTCAGCAGTGGTGGCTTCGTCCACTTATGGGTTATCACAGCCTGAAAACAGTAAGTGTAGTAATTCAAGTTCTTTCTCAAATTCACTTCTTTCCTTAGGGCAACTCATGTTGCCATTGTTACACAAAGATAGAACTTCATCAGAGAACAGGTTCTGACAATTTCAGATACTGTACCTGTGTCAGACGCCGAGGATAAAACTGTTATAGAAAACATTAAAAAAAAAAGAAGAAGAAAAGGAAGAGCCATAGGAGTACCTGAAGCATTCAGACCTAGCTAGAAATATAGCAGCTGCCATTCTATGTATCTATGAAGACATTTGATATCTGAAAGGTTTTCAATTTGATCAAGTTATGAAAAATGTGCGGCTTACATGCTGGGAAAAACACTAAAAGATCTGAAGAAGTCTTGCACAGTCTTGTGCTAAGTTGTGTGCTAACCAGATTTCACTTCCTCAACAACAACACAGGCTTACAGAAAGCAGCACAAGAGTTGCCGGAACCCACTTCCATTCTGACAGTACCGTGATTTATTATTGCCAACCCCATGATGTTCTGCAAAAGCAAATTTTCCCTTTCCATTTGAAATGCAAATTTTATTTGAGCACTGTTCTGACATGTCATTTTACTGGGGAAAGGTTTGGTAGAATGACTGCTGCTGTATTTTTTCTCCCCAAAGGCTGAGTGATCTGCACTCACAGCTTCTAGATAGCCTTGGTAATGCTGTAACTTTTAAAAACAACTTCTTGTGCCTTAGGCTGCATGCTGCACTGCTATTTACAACTCCACGAGGGTGGAATGGAGAAAAAATTCTTTTAACTACAGCTGGGACTTTCCTGCAGGCAAGTCAATTTGGAAATACCTGAACCAGTGAGTTCTAGCCCTCCTTTCTCCTCATGGGCGCAAGCAAACCATCTGCTGTGGGTCCACATCTCCAGAACTGCCCGGGCTGGCACACAGTTCTGTACACCATTCAGTTCAGAATGCTTCCACGTTGCTGGCTTGGCTCCTACTGGCAAAAAGTTTGCAAAACCCAGCTGAAAACTCCCTTCTCTTGTTTCTTGAGTTACTTACACAGCAGGCATTTCCTAACCAAGTGCCAAGTGCCAGCTTCTGTTTCAGGAAAGAGAGAAATGCTGACTTCTGGGGCTGTGGCACTGGGTGGGAAAGACCAAGCAATGTAATAGAAGCAGGACTTTTGTGACCTATTCCGTGAACTCCCACCTGCCTCATCGCCAAGAAATGTCTGCAGTCATGGGCACAGCCTGTCACAACAGCCTCATCTGGCCAAGCCTTTCTGCCAATGAGAAATAGATATAATTTCTTTTAGAATTTGCAGTTGCAGATTTTGTTGTGAAGTGGAGCCCATCCCACAAGAGCCTACCCTTCTTTCTTTCATAACTTTGTTTGAACATATCTTATCTCCCAGATAGAATAAGAGCTTATCTCCTACTGTAAATGGATTTAACTTCACATTCCACTAGCACTCAGAAGAGCAATATTCATCTACCAGAAATTCAAGAACAGGCCTCCAGAAAAGCTGATAGAGCAACAGCAATGAACCAGATGCTCCAGCCTTATAAATTAGGAGAAGATTATGCATAGCCAGCTGTACCATATAAATGCCCAGTTTTATAGGATGCCATGGTCCTTGGTGTTTATCATATGGTGCAGCATCTGGCCAGTCCTGTTCATACCTCCCATATATCTGCTTTAATCAGGTGTGGACTTGGGTTTTATATACTTGCATGGCTTGATCTCAGCTATGAACCACTTTGTGGCTCAGGGTGGGGTTCTGTTGTGAAATGACATTGGCTTTTGCCACAGATCTGTTAGACATTATCAAGTATTCCAGGCTGCAGGCAATTAATTATAAATAAGTAGGGTTTTCTATGGATTTCAATACTTGCTACAAAGATCAAAGATCTTAGCCAAAAAAAAANACCTCAAGACATAAAACAAGGGAAGGGAAAAAAATGACACTGCTGTTGATGATCACAAAAATTAGGTTCCTTTGCAACTTGATTTCAGAATCTTCTGTAAAAGGTTTCCAAGGGAAGAAAAAAAACCTTTTAAATATAACTCCCCAAATTATGAAGTCTCTGGCCGTTTCATTGTCCTTTATAAAGGAGTCATTACTACCAGTGTTTTGGCTTGAGATGGGGAAAAATGGGGAGCTTGAGCCCCAGTGCTTACAAGGAAAGTTCGAAAAGAGAATGCCTGTAAAAGCTCCACCATCTGAGGTAAATACTGAAGACAGTTCTACATTTTTTAACATCATGCTCTTTTCTAAGGCAGTGGGGCCCTGATGCTGAGTTGCCTAAATACCCTTAATAATGACAAAATGCAGCCAAGGAGTATCACACTGAGGATTAGACTCTTCAGGAATGTCCTTACTTTTAAACACAGGAACAGGATGACAATGGAGAGCCATTGTGATAATTGCTATACCCACAAAAGAGCAACAGGGAAATTGTTATCAAATTAATCTCTCTTAGGCAATGTCTAATACTTTTTTCTTCTTTTTGGGGTGTGAGAAATCACAAATCATACCAATTTCCAAGAAACAGCAGTAAGCTCTTGTTTTTCATTTTTTTAACAACAGAGGAGTATTTTTTTAACATTCCTTGTTATGGGACCCTGGGTTTGTTTAATAGCTGACAAGCACATGATTTTTATAGGGCTAAGGTCTTATTTCTAGGCTAACTTTGCAACATAAATTCATATATTTGAAAGAATAAAGCTCCTAAAAGATATCAGCAAAAAGACTAACAGTAGCATTGTCTTTGTTAAATCAAACACTTCCAGAGGGTCTGTGAAGTCACTAATCAAGCCCTGAGTGGACTGAGAATCAGAGACACAAACCTGGGGCAGAAACTGCTGTAAAAGACCAAAAAGGAAAGAAGACAAAGTGTACATAGAGAGGGGCTGGGAAGAAAAGAATACGCAGCATTAGAGCAGCATATTTCAACAAGCATACAAAATAGGAGCAAAGTGATTTGACCAACCACACAGACATTTAGCACTTTCTGCCTTGGAAAAGGAGCTGCATATTTCTATGGAGCAGAACTATTTCATATGTGTCCATAGCCAAGGAGAAGATATAAGGACACAACCTAGATGTGCTCCAATCAGAGAGACCATTTCAGTGATTTCAGTGGCAACCTTAGAGGGAGAAGGCCCACTACAGAGAAGATTTCTAAAGCCAGAGACAAAAATTCATATGTGGTTGGCAGATACCCTCACATCCTGGGGGTGGCAGCTGAAGTCATGCACTCAAAAATCTGTGCTTGGGTGACTGAAGCTCTACCCCAGTTACTCAAATAGTACTACACTGTACCATAATGGGATATTTACCAGGTATAAGCTGGACCCTGAAGTCATGTGTTTATGATTTGTAGGGTCCCATTAACAAATCTGAAGAGAATACTTGGTTTGGGGATGGAACGCAGATGAAATAATGTTGATGCACTGAAGCTGCAGGGTGCCTGGGGTACGATAGCCTTTCTAGTGCCAAGAGCCTTCTCTTTGCCTGTGAATGATTACTTTTATATTTGAATGATCACTTTTAAATTTGAATGGTCTTGTGGAAAATGGAGTAGGGTGAGTGAAACTGAATGTGAAATGAAAGTGAATGTGAAGAGACTGCAGAAATTGGCTGAGATCCTAGTTTGGTACTTCTTTTCATCAGATTCATTCTGAATACTTTCTTCAAGCTGATTCTCTCAATCACTGAAATATTGCCCTACTCTCATAAATACCAAGAAATTTTATGCTAAAAGTAGAGAAAATTACTAAATAAACAAAATCCTCTCAGCTGCATAAGATGTATCATTATTCCATCCTTGAGCACACAAGAACATTATTTCTAACCAATTTGCTCCTACTGGTTTTTCCACAAAAAAAATAGATTTTCTGAAATAACAGGAGACACAATGGCATAAAGTGTAATGTACTTTGAGTGCTTAAGTTTTGAAACACAAGAGGTTGGGATCAAGCACAAGCAATGGGAGGAGCTGAGCAGAACATCCCCAGGACTAGGAAATCCAACTGGGAGACATCGTGAGATCAGTTATTCTGTATGTTCCAGTCATGTGCCTCCTTGCTCTACAAGCTGTGCTATGACCTCAAAAGAGAACCAGAGCCATAAACAAGCAAGAGCTACTGCAGCTGGGTGATCATTTTAGTGTGTGCAAACACAGTATCTGTGATGCATTGGAAAGAAGCGGACCAAAATGGCTTGGGCAGGGAAAAGGCATGTTCCCTAATTTTTACATCTGCTGCATATTAAAGACAGCTGAAAGCACCAACTCAGATTACCACCGGTCATCCAAAGGAACATTATGTTGTTCAAATTTTTACCATGACTTGCCATGATAACAAAAAAAAAACATTCTGCTACATCCAGACGAATAGGAAGAGTGACATTTCAGAGTGAGGCCACCAACATGACCAAACAGGAGAGCCATGCATTGGTGAAACCAACCCCTGGTGAAACCAACACCTGGTGACCTGTGGCAAGAAACATGACCTCTCAATGTCCAAGGATAGCCAGTCATGTTATGGGATAAGGTGGGAAAATAAAAACAAAGAGGGGAGGGCAAACTGAATAGCATAGAATCTTCAGCTGATTTTCCATAAGCCTCTGCACTGCATGTGGATAGTATCAAGGAAAACAGCCCTGGAGAAATATCACTAATGAAAAACTGGAATTTTACTGAGAGGAAAAAATACCACTTATTAAAATATCTTTCATAACATTTTATTTTTTGAGTGAAAAAACAAAATAAGATTCTTTTCTCTGTGGAAAAAAAAACCCTGTGTCCCTTATTTTCCAGGCTGTGAGATTTCCAATGACACATCTAAATTTCCTGGAATTGGACAGGAATGGAAATCGTCCTTGACAGCTCTGATCAACTTTATCTAACACATTCAGTCAGAGCTCATACTGCTATCAGTGACCTTTGGAAATGTTTTTAGTGAGGTGCAATTTCTCTGAAAGCAATATAATTCAATATATACTATTGAATAATAATTCAGTGATCCTGCCTGGAATGCAGCATACATCTGTAATCTGAGGCAGGAGCTAAAAAGAGGACATTGCTCTGCACAGTCATCAGACTTACTTCATGAGTTGAGGTTGTTGCAGTCACCCTCAGCTTCTTGTAAATG
This sequence comes from Grantiella picta, assembly GCA_013397955.1. Classification (NCBI taxonomy): domain Eukaryota; kingdom Metazoa; phylum Chordata; class Aves; order Passeriformes; family Meliphagidae; genus Grantiella; species Grantiella picta. Next base: position 757,712 of record VZRM01006908.1, read on the forward strand.
ACAGCTCAGTGATTTCACCAAAGGGACTAACAGATCAGCATCACATTGACAGGAGAACAAAGAGTCTCCCCTGCCTTGGGTCAAGCCTCTTCCCTGCTGCAGGGGCTCTTCTCCTGTTCACTTCGTCCAAGTTTCACAAGTTACACTTCGCAACACTTTGTTTCCTTGCTCTGCTGGCTAGAAAAGAAAAAACAACACCCAAGAAACTTCTGCTATGTAATCATGAGGGTCCAAATGGGTTACTAAGGTTTACGTGCAGTAAGCTGAGTATTAACTCCCACTGTGCACGTCATTTTAGTTGGTGAATAGTGCGTAACAGGGTGTACCTCCATGAACAATCAAGATGAAAAACATCTGTTTAATGTTCACAACCCAAACACCAGTGCTAGTTTTACTAATGACTTTCAAGACTTGAGCAAGCTGAAGACTGAAATGTAACAACCAGCAGGCCAAAAGAAAAGACTATTAAGACACTACACCCACGTTATGCAGTTAGCAATCTGCAAGCAGGCACAACAGAGCAGAGAAACTAGCTGTTTATATTATAGAACATACTGTATTAATGTCATATTTTTTTGGAAGAAGCAAGTTGTGAGGCACCCATCTAAACCTTTGCACATTATGTCCCCTCCAGCCTAAAAGCATTTCTGTTTGCTGGAGAACAACATGAACAAGCTCAGCAAGAAAAAGACAGCCGGTCCAACAGGTTCAAGTCCTAGGGCACCCTTGGAATATGGAAGGCATGGAATTCCCCAGAGCTATTTACAGTTTCTTAGTGGCAAAGTAGGACACAAGAGGGAGAGGTTCATTCTCCCCTCTCGGCCATTTTGCATTTGCTGCCATGACTCAGGAGGCTGCATACTTAATTCTCACAGGCAATTTACTTTTGGTTTTAGGCAAGGACTGAGCAGGTGCTGGTGGGTGGTACTGGACATAATGGGTGCAGCTGACAGTAAGTCTGGGGTGGTATCACAGTGATTTGGAGAGGCTGTGAAGCAGAAGTAGGGACAGACTCTTTGCTTGCTATAGGCTGTGCCAAAATCTGAGCCAACTTTCACAGCCCAAAGGCAAACTTCACACAGTGACGCAGGTCATCTGTTCACTTGCTTAGGGGCAGCATTTTAGCCGTGGTCTGCATAAAAACACCAGATGAGAATGTTTCACTACCATAGAAAAATCGGAATTACTTGGTAAAGAGAATCCTAATTTAAACGTTACACGTTAAAAAAAATCAAACTGCAGTCATAGCGTGTAAGTTCATTTTTTAATTGTTAAGTGTATCTAGTTTGGCAGGAGCCAATGCTGGAAAAGCACATTTCATAACTGAGCCTTTAATGAATGCTTGAACTCTCCTTTATTAAAGAAAAGTTTAAAAAGGGGGGATTTATTCCTGAAACAAGTCTGCATTACTTGTCTCAGAAGAGGTACATTTCTGCTCAGTGCATGTAGCTATTACTTCACAGTTTGGAAAACAAATTAAAGCTGAAAAGAACAACAGCTAAATCCCAAATCCAATGGCAATGTTTCCTAAATAAACCAAGGAACTATAAAAAGTCTGGCTGAACCATATATGGGCTTATACTGACATACTGTGGTGAGATGGAAGTAATGCAATGGCTTAATCGCAACTGTGACCATCAGCTACTCTGCTGTGCTCTTTCCTCTGCTTGAGGAGCAGAGAGAAGTGTGGGGTCCTCAGTCCCAGACTGAGGACAGGGACAAGGAAACTGAGAAAATCAGTGAGAAAGACTGGATCCTTCTAATGCTTCCAAGCATGGTATGTGGAACAATAAAGCAATTTCCACATCTTAGCATGCAGAGATGCAAAGCATATTGCTTCCTTGTCTGAATCCAGAGCTGGAAACCCTCATCCCATACACTGCAGATGTGCATTTGGAGGCCTCCAGCCTCTGAGTTTTCAGCCAGATGGAAAGCTCTCGTTTTCAAAAAAAAAAAAAAAAAAAAATCCCTGAATGATTCAGTTGAATAATCTTTCCCACATCACTGATACTTTGAGAAAAAAAGTTCAGGCACAACATGTGCCCTAACACATGACATTTTCAGAGGAAAAAGGGTGTGCAGACCAAATAATTAACAGAAATGTGGCAGTGAGTAAGTTCCTCAAGCATGGACTTGTAAAGCCTTTCCATCTATGGAGTCAAGTAACTTAGTGCCAGAGAGCTACGACTCATCCTAACCAGTGAATAGTTGTGGTGAAGGGTTATATGAACCAAGGCTGCCAACCTGTGGTTCCACCATGCCATCAGATCACAAGCTGGAAGACTTCTGCAGAGTTCCTTGGTGCATCTTCCTTCTGGGCCACGAGAAAATTTGGAACCTGGGGTGTCTTTGCAGGACCATGAAGACCACAGTCATTTAAACAGCAAGGCTGCTAAAAGAGCTCATCTCTTCTAGGTGAGAAAAAACATATTCCACTGATAAACACATTATTCAAAAACTATTGACTTCAGTGGGAGATAATAATCTAAATACCCCTATTTTCAGAGTGCTCTAAATACTTTCATGTATTTATCTTAGCAGTATTCATGTGAAATAGGGAAGGGTACTGATCTGGTCTATAAAGGTACTCAGAGATGTTTGTAAAGATGTACAGGCAGCTAATACCCTTTGAACTAAGTGGTTGCTAAGATTACAGAAAGCTTGTGGGCAATGCAGTGAAGTGGACCTTGATTTCTATGATTTTAGGACCTCAAACAGTAGATTGCTGTGATGCCGCCTATCACTCAAAAAAGAAATCATCAAGGTAATACATAAATGCCAAATTTATGGCATTTTTCCTTTGCAATAAAGATAACGGCAAAGTTTATACCATAGCCAACAGGTTCAGTGGTTACAGGTCAGCCAGGACCACAAGTGCCAAGTTATTTTAAGGGGAAATTTCCATTCTGGCAAGCTGTGTTTAAAAAGACACAGGAAGTTACAAAACTGCTGGCTCAGCAACAAAAGATGGTCCCTTCTCTGAGTCAGTCCTAGAATTACTAAAGTAATTCTACTATTCCTTTTTTTTTGCTACTTGGACGAAAACACCAAAATTAACTCAGTTGGTTAAAACATGGTGTTAATAATGCCAAGGTTGTGGTTTGATCCGCTGTCACTTGACAGTTAGGCTTGATGATCCTTGTGGGTCCCTTTCAACTCTGAATATTCTGTAATTCTATTCTATTCCACTGGAAAAAAGCAGCCAGATTTTTTTCACCTTTTTTTCCCCCAAAAAGGAAAAGGAACGATTTTTTTGTGGCTGCTGGAATCTCACAATGTTGTTTCACATCCATACCACTGTCATGTATTATTCTCCTCTCTGTCCTGACATAAATGCTAGTTATCAGAATAAATACAAAGATACAAATATCAAATGGCTTGAAGTTTACTCACAAGAAAAATAAAAAGCATTATCTGCAAAACACCCGAAGTACACAGCTATGGGAGGGTTTAAACCAGTATTTCTTCAATATATTTACAATGTCCTTGGTTAGAGACAAGAAAGTTGAGAAAAGCTATTTCACAACCCAGTGTTTCTGGTGGTCACATAGCATTGTGCTGCCTTGCACTGGTAATTTCAATAACTTGGTGCATGGACAGCTTCAGACTCCCCCCAGGCTCTCCAGAATGCCAGAAAGGCAAAGGCAAGGTGAGAAAGCAGCAGTCAGGGTGTGCCAACAGATTATAACATGAGATGCAAGACACAGAAAAATTCCAGTGTGGGATTATGGTAATAAGAAAGAGACTTCTCCTCAGAAATGCAGGCACTTCACTGAAGATTGTGCACTGTGCTAAGCATGATGCCTAGAATTTAAGTATTACAATACTGAATGCTGCAATGCTGAATCTTGCAGTACATGAATCCCGTTTGTGCCCCGACCCCATGGAGCCCTGGCAAAAGTGCAGACTTTTGCAGCCATGTGGTGACTAGCAACCCTCTACAGGAAGCAGACAGGAGGAGAAAACAGGCCATATCAGAGTATCTTGCGAGCTGCCCAAAAAATACATGTGCTATCTTGAAAAACTTATCATGTGAATGCTTGAAAATGAGAACCTGCTTTGAAAACTCTACTAGCATTTCAAATTTGGCTGTTAGATACAGCATCCATGATCTTTCCAGAGAAACCTGAAGAGTCAAAAAGCCTTACTTTCCTCTTGAACTTCTGTATCTCCTCAAAGGTGAAGTAATGGAGTGACAATGTGATAGTCCTCTGCTTTCTTGACACTCACACTTTAGCCATGCAAGAAAGTTTCTGTGGAAAGTTATGAATTTTAGACCTGATGAAGTTTTTCCATATAGCTAGCTCTACACTCTGATTTTGTTTCATTTTTGTTTATGGGACAAGCTTAGCTCCTCGACTTCTCCCTAATATGCTGTAATCAGCAGAGCACAAAACAAACGTAGAAGTTGAAAATCTGATTTCTCAAGGCGTACCCATGCCAATGAGAGAATATAACTGGTAGAAACTAAGATGTTTGTGATGCTTGCTGCTATGCTAACAATTTGCTTTTATGCTATTAGTAAAACTAATAAAAATTTCTGCACAACAGCAAAAGCAGACCAGTAAGGACATGACTAGAGCAGAGTACAGAAATAGAAGGTTTCTTGAGGTGAGATTAGTCAGGCAAAGGGTACCTGCAGCATACCTGCTCTGGGATGATAGCAATGCCCAGGTGATCAAATAAAGGCAATAATACAAAAAGACCTGGTAGGCATGGTTAAACATGAATAGCCAATTTTCAAAAGAGAAACCTCTACCTAACATGTACTCAGAGATTTTACACAGAGTTTTGTGAACACACACACAGTTCAGGCAGCCAAGTAGCTGGCTAGATAATCATCTCTGAAGCAGGCAGCCTCAGCAGTGAGACTCTAGATTTGGTCCACCTGTAAATTCCCCATATCCCCATGTGATTTGCTGGAAAGAGGTGTCACTAAGACTGGAAACAAGTTTATGCCTGTTCTCAGTTCCTTTAAAGTCAGATTGCTGCTCTGACCTCTTGTGCTACTGCCACTTCTCAGTATATACCACAAAGATGAGGAACTACAAAATATCACAATGAGATTTCTATGGCATCATTACTGTGAGGTGTAAGTCAGCTCAAACTGGCACACTCGCACACACCTTTACCACTATTTGAGAAAATATCACAGCATCAATTAAGCCAAAAACTTCTCAGATATTTTCCTACATTTTAGCACAGTACCAACAGTATAATGTAATAGCACTGTAATATCTTTCTGTAGGCAGATGGCAAGACAACACACAAAGCATTGTAATGACCAGTGTGGGGTGTTGTTAAGACATGACTTAAAGCTCCTGGACCATAAAATCTTTTTTTTAATAGATTTTATAAATATGAACTACATTATGGACACAGGTTTTCAGTGTGGGCTCATCAAAATTACCAGAAATTAAGAACATGCTTAGCTAGTACTTTTGAGGTTGATCTGATTATGTGTCACCCATCTAGCTTTGTCTACATCTAGCTGTTTTCTCTTACAGAAAGCCCTGTCAAGCTGAGTCCTCTGACAAATATTTTCAAGTGTTGCAACACATCCTGTGAGGTAACTTCAAATCAAATGGAACTGAAACTGTACCTTTGAGCAGCTTCTTTCAGACCAAATATCCGACATGAGATTAGAAGCTTTATTTAACTTCAACATTGAATTCCAATTTTAATAGGAGTCCATAACAAACATACATCTGGAACAGGATGTAGTTGCCTAAATCAGAGAAGCAGGGAACATTCTAGGTACCGAGGGTATCCTGCCTGGCCTTCATCTGCCACTGCAAAAAAGATTTCAGACCTCCTTGTAACATATAGGTCTCCCTACATCTGTTCTTGCAGGTGCCCTGGATGCTCAAGGAAATGGTAACCTGAATATTCGATATTATCAGCTACCAGAGTGCTGCATATTTTTATCTCTGTCCTTTAGGTGGTGATGTATTTTTCCTCTACGAGTTCTTGAGGTACAGCAAATTGCACATCCTCTTTCACATAAACTAAAAGCTGCCATCAAAATGAGTGCAGGTTCTGCATCAGTGTTTAGGTGTCCACTCCTAGGCTGACTTGAAGCTAGCTAATTTGGATGCCGTTAGCAAGGTAGTAATGAAAATGCCCCAAAAGTCAAACCACCTGACTACTGCAGCCCACACAGAAGAACTTCATATTCCCTCAGACACATTGCTATAGGCATCTCAAGTACCTCGGATATAGGTCCAGATGACACCATGGGACAGAATAACCCTGGCACAGTGAGTGCCTAGCTCTGGTTGGGCAGTATGGAGTAAGCCACATGTGTGTCATGCCCCTGCCCGTGTTCTGAGGTCTGTGCACTTCACAGTGTTGTCCCACTGGGGCTGCAGTGCCACCCAGCCTCACAGCAACCCGTTCTCATGACTCCAGTCAGGGAAATCTTTCCCCTTGCCTGCACAAACCACCCCTGGTATTGTATGGAGATTTTTGCTTACTTGAAGCAGCTATGGTAGGAAGTTTGGAAGCCAGGATACCAGACTTAAAAGGTCAATGATCGATCCATTATGCTAAATCCTATGCAGCAGCACTAATTCTTTCTATTCAATCATTCTTTTCCCAAGAGCTTGCGACAATACGAGAGACATGGAAGGCTACTGATTTATTGCTGTCATGCAAAAGGTCAGACTAAGGAAGACCAGACACCAGAGTCTGTTGCCCTATAAACTTAGTATATGACAAGCTGTTTGTTAGCTTGTCTTCAAAACATCTTTTGACAAACAGCTACTATAAAAACAACACTTGGAGACTTTCAGTAGCTTGTACTTCACTTTTCTGGGGTTTTTCCCCCCACAGAAAATGAGAAAATAGGTTCTATCACTTTCCAGCATCACATGTTCACTCTGAAATGGAAGCTAAGACACTTTGATTTACTGTATCAGCTACATACACATCATATCCCCATGAGGAGTAAACTGATGAAAGTTATCTCAGAAGATAATTTGACAGCGAGACTGTAGCAAAGATTTCTGTTATTGAGTCAGAAACTCAGAGTATATAAAAATCAGTTATAAATATTTTTCCATTGAAATAAAGTGGCATATCTCTCACTGTTAAGCTCCAACCTAGAGTTTAGGACTACTGACAACACAAACATCAATATACACACACCAGTAGAAAAATGTGCTTACATACAGTGTATTTTTGAACATAAAAACATGTATGTGTGTAATGTAGATATGCATTTAATGTATATGGGCATAGATATTCTCTGCAAGCTGAGAGACACAAAAGAACCTAAGCCACTACTTCTGAGCTTCTCTCTGTAGGAGAGTTACCTTCTGACAGCAAGATAAATGAAGTGGCAGCTGTGTTCATTCTCTAGCGCTCATGCTTGTTTAGTACTCTGATTAATGATGAGTGCTTTACTTAGCCTAATTTATCTCTCACAAGCCTTTATATGCTGCTCGGAGCCCAATGTAAACTTTATGCGCAGATGCACCCACACAATAAAATGATTCCATATTGAAAATTACTTTAGTTTCATTTCAAAGTGAGTCCCCAACGACCTCTTTGGTAGGGATGCTGTATCTTGGTCTGCGTGGACTTTAAGCTTGAGCTCATGGGCCATCCACAAAAATTGGCATATTGCAGTAAAAAGGTGCAGTAGCTATTAAAAGAAAGTGACATCCAGTTGCTACTCTGGTAAATTTTTTAGTACATTTGGGCATTTTGGAAAAAGAGGGAAAGAAGCAAGGGCACTGATAGAGGAAAAAATCTTTTATATTGGAAGCCCGTCCTGGGAAGATACATCTATCTAAGCAAGATAAGAAACTCTAACCTTTACTCTAAGACTCCTTCTGACTGAGAAAATTATTCCATCCCAGAAAAAAGTATGAAGCATCATTACATGAGCCTTCTAAAGAAAAAAGAAATTATAGAGTTCTGCTGTGTTCTGAATTATTTTAAACTACATTTCCACTATCATCTGAATAAATATTTTATGAGATGAAAGTAATTGATAAAATGGCATAATGTGGGATCATCAGAAGGAGTTTCAACACCTCCTCATGGACTGGTATATTGCAACATTTGCACCAAGAAAGAGACAGGTGAGTGAACTCTGTATGAGTACTAAACAGCTGCAGAAGCTTAGAAACAGCCTGTGGTGGCAGAGTGGGTAACAGGAAAAACCATTTTGTCACAGAGACAAATACACATAGTAAGGCAGATGTGAACTCAACATTTGCTGGCCTTCAGGAAGTCCAGCAGAAATCAGGAATAACTCTCAAGCTGATCCATAAACTCTTAAGAGAAGGAAGCTTATTAGTCAAAAATCAGAGTACCTTCTATGTGGAAAGGCAAAAATGAGAAACAAATTAAAGGATAGTTCTTCACATCATAACAGCAAAGAAGAGAAGACAACTTATAACACATATCCATTCTCTACATTTAAGCACTTCTTGTTTTTTCAGTGAGATGAATACTACTATCTATTTGGCAGGCCACTGCTGAGGCCTGCAAAGGGCTTGCACATCCTCATCAATTGGCTAACTCGACATTAATTTTGAGACTTATCTTACTCAGAGCTGCAACTTCAGCTTTGACTGCATAAATTCTCTTTGTTTAGTATTTAATTTTAAATGTAAACTGATTGACAACAACTTTCCCAAATAACACTGCTCTAAGGCAATGAATACAGATATCCTTTCAATAAGTTTTTTAAATTAGAGCTGGTATGGTAAGAAAACACAAATAGAAATTCTCCTAAATTTTTCTGAGATTCTTGTAAAAAATATAAATTTAGCACTTATTTTCTTAAGGCTAAGATGCTCCAATGTATTTTGTATGACATTGATGTTGATAAATGTAATGCAGAAATTGCAGTTTTCTGCAGAGATGAATTGTTGACATTTTAGAAAACAGATTTAATAGAATTTACAATGACTCAAGCAATCATGCTATCAAGCATTTGGGTGGTCATATTGATTTCTTTACCATTGCATAGAAATCAAGTAGCAACAGTGCTTTCTTCCTTCAGAAGTTAACAGCATGACTAATAGCTAATGATTTCAAAATTATACCCTTGTGGCTTCTTTATAGGCTATTTGTTTCTTCATTCAATTTTCTCAGGCAACAGAATACTTGTAAAAACTTGATTTCAAGGGTTAATAATCTGATACTGGAGTTAAGCAGGGAAGATGAAAGCAACAGAAACTTTATTCAGGAGTGATGAGATTTGCTCATTTTCTGAACAACTATAATGGAAGCACAGTTTCTGTTTAGGTAATTGCTGTTACTACTACAAATGCAGTCTTATCATTTAGCCTCTGAAAAACATGGTGGTGATTCCTATAGGCAATTTCTAGTTGGTAATCTCATTAAAATTTTGCTGTGTTAAACTTCTCCATACTCACATATGCACTGTGCTCCTGCTTCTGTGAGCTTTAAAATCACATTCCACTTCCATGGCTTTCAAGGGACTTGTGGGCATCATGATAATAATTATTCACAAAATCACAGAATAAGCTGAGTTGGAAGGGACCCACAAGGCACATTGAGTCCAACTCCTAGACCTGCACAGCATCATCCCCAAGATGATGGGAAGTACCCATGGGAAGTATCATGCCATATCACCTGTGCATGCTCCTGCTCCACTTGGAAGCACTTTTTTCCACTGTTAGAACAAAATCCTATCTTTAGGCATTTCTTCTTCCTTAACAAAACACTGCTAGAGTGACATCACTCCCTCTTACGTACTTGCCGTGTCTTTCATTTTCACAGAAGCTCTTCATTATTTATATGGAAAAAGCCTCCTCCATCCATTACAGTAACTGTTTCATCTGTCCCTTATGATTTATTAAGCATTTGCAGTGTTTTCCCTTTTCTTTGTTACATTATCATATCACTTGGAAAGGACAGTTTCCACTGTTCCCAAGGGGATGTAACAGAGCACTCTAACAGTAAAGCCTTTGAATGCTGGACTTCTTTATTCACAGTTTCCTGCCATATTACCATATTTTGCATATCCAATTCCTAGATGGCAGTGCTGCCTGGGCTAACCAGACCATGCTAGACCACAGCCTGAAGGGTTGTCACCATAAGCACAATTCTGGACATGTCACATCTACGTGTGTGATTGCCATTGCATCCACGTGTCTGCAGTGAGCCATGCCCTGTGTGTGGTGGCTCCAGTCTTACCGTCCATGTGATAAAGAGTCCTGACCACATACCAGATTATCCAGATTCAGGCTTACCTGATTTCAAACACAAGACTGACTCTGGGCACTTAAGTTAATAATTATGTCTGGCTTTCTTGCTGTTTGTGGCACTAATCACAAGAAGATCTTCCAAAGTGAATTGCAGTCCTCTGTTTTAGGAAGACACCTAAAATAGGTGTTGTTTTCGAAACACAAACACGTGAACAGATGACTGGAGATCAGACTTTTTAAAGCTCAGGCATATTAGCCATGCAGATATGGTAGCACCACAAACAAGCAGCCTTAAAAAAACAGCAGGTGTTCAAAAATAATTTGTGATCATAGAGTAAGCCCACAAATTCAGATGTCTGATCTAAACCCAGATGAGATTGCATCATTCTTCTACTTCTCAGGCCAGGAGTAATACAAATAGCAGCAGGGGAGGTAGCTGAGACACCCGTCTGTGGTTTCTAGGCCAGGTGCCATAGTATAATGGCAGATTGAACTCTTAGGACTCAGGCAGGAATAAGTTTCCCTCCTGTTCCAGGTGTTTGCTAGACTCATTTGTGTCCTACAAGGCTGTATGTTAAGGTTATTAATGTTTCTGATAAACAATTTAAGAAGGCTGGTTTGCAGGACAGGCACATTTTTTAGCATATTATCATCATCGTGATTTTCTGAAGGTTCATGAGAGACTTCATGGGAGTTGTGCTTAATCCTTCCTACTTCTGCACAGCAGGATTTCTCTAATTATGCCTTACCATACCACTTAATTATCCAACAAATTAATAAAGGGAAAGGAATGAAAGAAATAAAATGGCTTGAGTAGCTCAGTGAGACCTATGCATACAAATGACATACTGACCCATTATTCCTCTATTAATCCCTCCCAAAGAGTCAGTGGAGAGATATGCAATTTATGGTCAGCCCATTCGGGCTACTCTTGATCCCACTTAATCCTTGGGCACAACCTTCTGATGTTCTGGGGGCTGCTTTCTGGGGACAGCATAAATGATGTCTCCTTAGGAAGGATATCAGTTTTCCTCTTGAGGTAGAACTGATTTCCACCCACAGTAGAGGTTCTTAACTGAGGCACACTTCACTTTGCAGGCTGTTGGGCTCAAACATTTCCAAGAGCACTTTCTGCTTCAGTGAGTATCCTGAGTCAAGCTCATTTGGGGATAGTATCGTTATGATTATTACTTCTCAGTCTCGGTTACTCTTTTTTTCCATCTCAGTGAACTCACCTTGGATTTGGTTTTACAAATCGGGAGTGGCCTTGGCTGTGCTCAGTGGTTGGGTCTGCTGTTCTGGGCTATGCAAAATAGGATTTGAGAATACATCATTCAAAATACGTCTGCAGCTGTGACTTACGAGGGTGGAAGGTTGACTTTCACTTCCAAGTTTGCAATGGTTTAACTTTGCTGGTTTTGGTAGTATCAGTAGACCGAGTCAGATCACGAACACGTGCCATATCCTCCTACATAGAATTTGATGGAAAATCATGACTACTCATAGTTGAATTAGAGACGAGGAAAAGCTCTGTTAAAGATATTAACAAGTGTGATCACTGGAAAGCTTAACATGTTTTCATGGAGTGTAAGTACTACAATAAGCAGTTTAATTTTATAGAGATTGTCAAAAGTAGGATAGATTGAGTATTCAAAACAATTTTTGATTGCAAGAAGACTTTCGTTTTATGATCTCACTGTCAAAGAATTCAAGAAAAAGTGTGTGTGTAGCAAACAGCCATGTGCTGTGAAGCTCAGCCACAGCAAAATGCTGCTTTTACTGCTCTGCTTAGGGTTAGGGCTACACTTCGGTTAGGGTTCAGAAAACTAAAAAGCCTAGAGCTCCAGGGACACTGGATCTACAAAAGTCATGCCAAGGGAAGCATGACAGTGCCCCAGTATTGCTCCCTCCAAACCTTCCTCCTTGGCACAACCCATGTGCTGGGCACCTCAGCCTCAGCAAAAGGCTGCTTTTACTGCTCTGCTTAGGGTTAGGTTTCCAAAAGCCATGAAGCCTAGAGCTCCAGTGACACTGGAGGGAATGTCTTGAACAGAGTCGCTTCATATCAGCCATGACACTGGGGAGCTGAGGCTCAGCTGCAGGTGGGAGGATATTGTTTGACACAGCGCTGATATTCTGGCTGCTGTGGAAGGGGACAGGAATCCAGAAGGATATATATGTCTATTTCCACCTTTTTGATTGAAGGGAGGCTATATGCAAAGTATCCCCACATATGTTGGCTCTCAGTATATGAGAACTTTCTCCTTGGTCCAGTTTGCATTTATTAGAAGCACCTTGTAAGAGAGAAGAGGCAAAGCATTTGCAAAAGATCTAACTGAACTATATCCAGGGTTTAGAATATGTACTACTCTCATTCATTGGAGCTTGAACTTCAGGGAGTTACCTGTACAGTTGTGTAGGTGTGTTCCTAATTACAGCTGAGTATAAGAATGATTTTTCATTGATGTTGATTGTTTTATCACTAAATTTAAGACTACTTATTTTTTTTAGTCAATCAATATACAAAGAGAAAAGAAGCAATTTTTAAGGTCTTTCAGTTCAGTTCACTGTGAGCAAAAGCAGGACTTTCTGGTCTGTTTTTTTTTTCCAAAGTTCTGAAAAGGAACTTGGTTTAAATGAGGTCTGTTAATCTCTTTATCCAAGGTCTTAAAAGAAATACAAACATCCGATCCTTTCCTTTCAGCCTATGATTGCAAGTAACTGTGCTGTTTTGCATACCTTGAAAATTCTGAACTTTTGTATAATCTTTTATAGTAAATGACAGAAATATTTTAGGAAACAAGACGAAGTATCCCTTTCATGAGAGGTACTTTATGGGGGAAGATGAGTAACTGTTGTTACACTGAAGCAACTGCAGCATGAGAAATAACCTATAAACTGTGTCTGGAGAAACATGCATCATCACTCAAAACTCTCTTCTGTAACACTGAGAACAATTTTATTTCTCCCTAAGTTTTCTCTTTGAAAGCTCTGACAGATTCATATGTCAAAGAAGGGGAAAATCCTATTTAACTTATTGTTGCCTAAGTATACATTTATTTTCAAAATGTGAGTGAATTTCAGAATCAGAAAGGAATTATAACAAATAAATGAGCTCTGTTTTATTTTCCTGTGGACACTTCCTTAGAATATTTTAAATAACAGCATGGTGGATAGCAAAGCTAGCAGTCAGGCAGTCTTCCCATTGATGTGAACAGGGTTAGAGACACTTATGGGCAAAGCAACAAGTATCAGGATCTAGCAGAAGAAACACCTTCTCATCAATCTTCTGCTGAGCTGCTGAGAAAAGCCATTGTCTCTTGATTGCACCAGCAAAACATAGTAGCCCGCATGTGAGTTTTAACCTGACTGGCAGAATACAGATTCAACAGCAGAGAACTGATGAGTAGGCAAAGGATATTGCAAATATGAGAGGCATAAAACTGTACAGTATCAGAAAAAAAGCATCCCCATCTAACCCTAAACCAATTGGTTAAACTTAAAAACCCTCTTACGACTTGCAAGGTGGTTCAGGTTGCACAAGACACAGATTTGTTCCTGCAATTGAGCAAAAACCACAAACAACACTTTACTCAGTTCTACATCTGGATTTCAAAACATAAGCCTTGACAGCATCTTTTAATATTTTCAAGCACTTTTTTTTAAATTCTTCCTCTGAAGAAAATTAAGCTGCTACTGTTCAGTTGAAATAACGCAAAGGCAAAAACATCCTGAAATGTTTTTTGAGCAACAGTGTAGGTTTATCTTTTCCAAGTATAATTTAAAAATTGTCCAAGGCAGCCTACCTGCATCTTAAATTACAACCATTCAAAAATTTCCATAGAAAGATCAGTTGTGCAAGGCTGAATTGGATTGTGCCCACATGTCTGAACTTTCCAGTTCCTTCTAGTTCTCATGTTGCTCTTTATGAATACATTTGGCAATGTCTGATGCTATATGCATTGAAATTACTCTTTTGTTTACACTCCTGAGTTAAACTATTTACAGAGTAAAGCATAGGCCCTCATTTTTCTGAGACCATCTCCCTATTTGGTGGCAGGAGGAAAAGTCTCTGAAAAGTTTTTGTCTTCACTGATAGCAGGCCCAGATCCAGGGGGATGCATCTAGGATGTGATGCTCTCGACTGAAACTCTATTTTGTCCAAACAGGACTTTTTTATTGCTTTCAGACAATAAACATGGTCTGTAGAAATATCTATGCAGTCCATCTACTTCACTCTTTGCCTACTAACACACCCAGCAACAGTCACCACCCAAGCACAGTCAACATATCACCATCAATTGGCAGAAACACAAGGCCAGACACTGCCAGCCCCACTCAGGCACATTTCCAATGAAAGCCAACAGCAATTTAGGACTGAGAAAGGAGCGTGGGATTACAGGTGGTGTTGGAACCAAAGGCTGTGTGTGCACTCTTCCATAAAATAAACACATTTCATAGAAATGTGAGCAGTACTCACATTCACTTTGTAGAAATGTGAGAATGAGAGGGAGATTGCTGAAAAGCACAACTATGACTTGATTTCAACTGCAGCTCTTGTGATCAGGGAAGGAGAAAGAAAATAAAAAAGGGCACTCACAGCCCCAGATTGACGCAATCTGGTTAATATTTCCCACCCTGTAAAGCACACAATTTCTTCACTCCTGCTCGGCCTCTAGGGCTAAGGATGTCAGGTGAAAAAAAAAACCAAAAAACTCAAGCCTGCCAGCAAGTTCCTTGGAAAAGCAAAATGCTCCTGAACACCTGTCACACAGCATTTTATCAGGAAAGATTATAATCTCTTTCTCACACTTATTTAACAAAGGCAGAAGCTTATCCCAACACCATTTCAACAGCCAGCTAAAAAGGAGACCAAATCAAAATGTTAAGAATTGGGTTTTTTTCCATTTGTGATACATAATCATAATGTTCTTCTACATAATAATATGTTCTTCTGACTTTTTCCATTGTAAAGCCAAATTAACTTATTGAACTATTTTTTAATAATAAAGAATAAATTATTCAACCTATTTAGTCCTTTATCTACTTTGTACAGCAGTTAAATTCTACTCCTAACCACTCTTTTGCACAATCAATCTGGAGTAAGTCCGTAGAAGTTAAGGGCTATATGCAAATTTGCTCTAACGTAAATCAGGGAGATCCTGTCCTGCTAAAATTAGATTATTCCATCATTAATATCTTATGTAAATCCTTTATTTTAGACAAAAAATGGAGATGGAAAATATCAAACTACTATATAAACAAAGCTCCACTGTCATAGGTGAAGATGCAGTCAGAGGTCATAGCAAATCGTATTGGCAGTGCCAAACTCTGGCAGGAAAAGGTTATTAATTTTTCTCTTCAAGAAAAGAAAGAAAATTGAATAGGAGACACTGAAGTTGACGGGCTACTTTCATTCTTTATAATATTTGAAACTTTGGCCACTTGTGACAAGGTTTCAGTCTAAAGCCAGGCTGCAGTCTCCATAAGGCAGTCTCCATAAGGGACATTTCCAAGAACTAGGGTAGGGGACTAAACTAGATAAGGGAATTAAAAAACCACCAGAAGGCCTCCTCTCCCCACTTCTGCTTAAAATGCCATTTATCCACAAGAGTTCAAGAAGTTTCAGCTGAATGTGGAAACATTTCCAGTTAGAGAAAGTCGTGTGATCTTTCATCAAAATCTTTGTAAAAAATCTGACCAAAATTTATTGACAGGAGATACACTGTCCAGCTAAGTTCCTGAACTCACTATAGGTCCTCTCATCACTCACTGTATGTATACTTAAGCCCATGAGCAAGCAGGATCACTTGCCTTGTGACCATGGTTTTGAACTTCAAAAGGCTATGTTTTGTCTGTGGAGCCACAATTGGAGCTAGAAACATCATTTTCTCACCACACTTGCAGAGTGGGCCTCTGTACCCAGACAAAAGCACCAAGTACCCCCTTCCTAACACAGACAGCACAACGGGCAAAAAAGCAGGAGCTGCAGGGAAGACACAGAGTGACAGAGTCAGCTAATTGGGAGAGAAATCAGTGTGGAACACATGGGAACAGCAACTGGGGAGAGAGGTCCATCAGGAGCTTCACTGTAATGTATATGTCTATATGTATATATATTGTTAAAATATATATTACTCTAAATATGTACTAGGTACAGTTTTTAATTCTCTGCCAATTAGAATTAGACAAACAAGCAAGATACTAATTTCCAGACACAGCCTCTCGTTTTACTACTCAACCCATGCTGACCATGACTTCAAAGCAGATTAATGTCTACCAGTTGAATTGATACCTGGCTCTTGTTTGCACCATACTCCTTTTACACACAAAAGCCTGAGGGAAATGGCTGGTGATGAATGGACTGAGAGACCAAAAACTGGCAAAAGGGTGCCAGGATGGAGGAGGTAAACTTGAAGGGAACAGAACAAGTGGGAGGACAGCAAATCAGGTCATTCGGCAGGAAAGGAGCTGGCACAGGTCCATCTCAGGGAAGAAGGCTGGTTGTCTCAGCACCTTCGGCTGCTAGAGCCTCCCCAAGCATTCAGCCTGCGTCGCTGTTGAACCGCTAGCGGAGTGAAAGAACCAGGCCAGATCACATGTGGCACAAATCTGAATTTATTATTAATTTTTAGAGCTTATATAGACTTTCAAAGGTCATCCGGATTGGGCCAATTCAAAGCCTCCTCCTAGGCCGACTGGCCAGGCTTGAACTGCCTATCTTTCCAGAGACTGTTTCAATAATATCTAAACTGTATCTTTATTTATTAAAACACAGGAAGAAGAAGAGAAAATTCCCACGGGAAAGAGTCTGCTACCACAAGCCTGTAGCACCCCAGAGCACAGCGTGCACCTTTCAGGCTCCTTTATCTCCTGCTCTCACTGAGGGCTGCCCGGAGCAGCTCCACACAGACTCAGCGAGAGCTCTGTTCGCAGCAAAAACATGTTATTTGTCACAAGCCCAGAAACGCTGAGGTGGGAATGCACCTCTAGAGCCCCTCTGCTCCAGCCGGGGTCAGGCGGAGCAGGAGACCCAGCTCCGACACCAGATCGATTTTGAGTATCTCCAAGAATGAGGACTCCATAGCTTTTTCCCATCTTAAAATATGGGAATCAAATGCGAAGGAGTGAGGAAAATCATATCTTTGAACACCCAGTGATGTAGACCGTTGGCCCTCAGCTTCCTCTGAAGAAAAAAAAAAGGGGTGGGCAAGAGCATCCCACTCACATCTCACGGTGGTTTCGAGGGAGAGTTACTCATCAGTGAAAGCACTGAGCGGCGCAGCGGAGATCACCCCGCAGCTTGGAGACAGTGTCATGACAGAGCCCCGGCAGCCTCACCAAGCCCTCGCCGCCTCTCTCAGCCCGCCCGGCCCGGCCCGGCCCCGCCGGAGCGTCCGCCGCCCAGCCCCGCACCGCCCTCCCGGCTCCTCCCCCCACCTCCTGCCCTGCCCGGCCCTGCCCGGCCCTGCCCGGCCCTGCCCTGCCCTGCCCGCCCTCCCCGCCCTCTCCGCCCCCTGCGCGGCGCGGTTGCCCGCGGGCCGGGAGATGAGGCCCCGATGGGCGCCTGGCTGCTGCTGCTGCCGCTGCTGCTGCCGCCGAGCCCCGCGGCGCGCTCAGGTGGGTGCCGCCGCTGTCCCCTGCCGCGGTGGGCACAGCATCCCTCCCCGGGCTGGCAGGGCGAGCTGTGCCCCCGAGTCGNCGTGGTGGAGGACCGTGGCCCTCAACCTCCTCTTAAAAAAAAAAAAAGGGGTGGGCAAGAGCATCCCACTCACATCTCACGGTGGTTTCGAGGGAGAGTTACTCATCAGTGAAAGCACTGAGCGGCGCAGCGGAGATCACCCCGCAGCTTGGAGACAGTGTCATGACAGAGCCCCGGCAGCCTCACCAAGCCCTCGCCGCCTCTCTCAGCCCGCCCGGCCCGGCCCGGCCCCGCCGGAGCGTCCGCCGCCCAGCCCCGCACCGCCCTCCCGGCTCCTCCTCCCACCTCCTGCCCTGCCCGGCCCTGCCCGGCCCTGCCCGGCCCTGCCCGGCTCTGCCCGCCCTCCCCGCCCTCTCCGCCCCCTGCGCGGCGCGGTTGCCCGCGGGCCGGGAGATGAGGCCCCGATGGGCGCCTGGCTGCTGCTGCTGCCGCTGCTGCTGCCGCCGAGCCCCGCGGCGCGCTCAGGTGGGTGCCGCCGCTGTCCCCTGCCGCGGTGGGCACAGCATCCCTCCCCGGGCTGGCAGGGCGAGCTGTGCCCCCGAGTCGAGCTGTGCCCCTGAGCCCCGGGAGCCGCGGGCCGGAGCAGGGCTCGGGTGATCATGCCGTCCGTCCCGGACAGCCGTGCGTTTGGTGTTCGTGATTCTGGCTGGAGGAGGAGAGCTGGGTGTTTCTGTAATGTTGCTTCATCTTTTCCTTTTCTCTGTAATTAAGCTGCGATTAGGTTGTACAAGGCTCTGTGTTGATTTGCTGTCAGCTCTAAGTTGCTGACAGCTCTTGAGATAGTTCTTAATATATCCGTCGCGATAATTCCCCTGATACCTCTGGTGTTTGGAGCTTCCTTTCTGTTTGACAGGCACCACCTTCAGGAATGTAACTGAGCAGTCGAGAGCTAGATTAAATCAAGAGTCAGGATGGGGTTTTGGCAGAGATATTCAGCTGGTGTATTAGTGTCCTGAGTGTCTCCAAGTCCCTTCTCCCACCTGTTGACTGTGGCGACAGCCACATATCCAAGCACAAGAGATAAAGGAGATAAAGGAGATAAAAGAGAGAAAGGAGGCAAAAAGGTGATGGGTTGAGTGGGCTGTGGGAGCAGCTCAAAGAGCAAACTGTCTCTGCATGGACAAGGATGTTACCCAGTGGGAATGAGTTTATAAACTGTAGCCTGGAATGTATATGCAGGAGGGGGGTCCCCTGCTGCTGTTAAAATCACACATTATTTGTTTTTTTATATCTCTCCTGTATAAAACCGAGTAAGGCATTGGAGGATTAGCAGATCTTATAAGAAACATACTCTGCCTTTGTGCTTTTGTTCTCTGCTGCAAGTGTTGCCTCCAAAAGCCAACATGTAAGGACTGAGTCTGTTCCCATTTAACTCCACAGCAAAACTTTCCGATCTTGTGAGAGCGGGAAAGCAGTGAGGAGAGTTCTTCATACCCTGAGTGCCTTTGAGTACCACTAAGTACTGTATCCCAGTTAACTCTTTTGACAAAGTACTCCAATATGTATCAGTGATTTTGAGTTACTTTCAGAGGTACCAATGCCATCTTCTTTTTAAGTAACTGACCACATAATTTTCATCTTATTTAAGTCCAATTGTCATCAGTGCAAGTGTTGTGGAAAATCTGTACGACTGGCATTCAGTTACCCTTTTAAAAAAAAATTTAAAATGTGTTTACTACTGGTTTTGATTCCAAAGAAAGTCTAGAAAAATGTCAGAGGGGTTATGCTGCTTTTGCTACTGGATATTCAAGACAGAAGGGAACCTGCTTGCACATTCCTGAGGTTTTAGGTGGACGTGACTTCAGAATTTTGTTGACAGCAATGCCAGCATAGAAAGGAGAGCTGTGCCTTTCACTGAAGGCTTAGAGCTTCCATTTTCACCTTCTTCAGCATGAGACAGTGAATGTTAGTTTAATTCAATCTAGCAGTATTTTGCTAATAATGGAAGAAATTATATGAAGTGCAGAACAATCATAGCAGTGCTCATGTGCTTTCTCTGAAGTGAAGTGACAGGCAGAGGAGTCCCTTATGGGTACTTTGTTCCAACAGAAGAAACCAGGACCCAGGTGCCACACAAAGCAGTTTTACAGCAGGACTTTGCAGACTCAGATTCTTATACCTTACGGGATCTGTGCTGTGCCTGTCCCCTTGGGATCTCTTGTCAAGTTCCTTTTTGAACTCCTTAGCAGCAGCATTTAAATGCTAAGTTATAGCTTGACCTTTGCAAAACACCTTTTGTTTTCACTGTGATGTGTTAGTGTGTTTGGCATAATTTTATCCTTACTGGAGTACATCTACTGCTCTAGCAGTTTCTGACTGCATTCTGTTTTCAGGCCCTGCTGTCTATGAACTGTACCTAATAGACTATCTGAGCAAGGATAAAAATTTCACTTGTCACTGCAGTTGGGATTTTGATAAATTGGTATTTCACTCAACCATTTAAAAATCTGTAATGTAGAACAAATAAAAAAGTGCAGAAAAATGTGAAATAAAATGGAAAATTAATGTTTTCATCAATGGGATCAAGAAATATTCAAGCATGTTCAAGCATGTTCCTCTTTACCACATGGGAGAGATTAGCAATTTTTGGAGGAACTCGTAAGGATGTGAAGGTATATGCTGAATTTTGGAAGTGATAAAATATTAATCTATTAACTTACCAAGTTCCATTTTAAATCCTTCTGCTTGCTTTTAAAGGGGAGCTTTCCCTAACTACATTCTTCTGCAGTTAGAGAAACCTTGAAATCTCTGGCCCACAGAGTCCAGTCTCTGTTGTAGATCCGTACAAGAAGAATGTGCATTAGATGTGCATTGGAGTTCTCCATGCAAACACTCAAGTTCACCACTGTAGCTGATAACCATTCCTTTCTGTGGCTGTTGTTGTCTAGTGACCTTTGTAGTCTTAAATCCAAGAGAAGCAAGTGGATAGGATTTCTCAGGTCATTTGTGTGTGTGTGTAGTTCCTGTTTATGTTTGGTTTCATAGTTTTGGCTTGTACAGATTGATTCCTGCTGGTTGAGTTCTCCCCAAGAAGTGGTGTTGATTATCTGCAGGTACGAGAGAGAAAAGCCACCCTTTATGAGCCAAACAAGAGCTCCCATATTTTAAGATGCTTAACCTTGTAAGAGCCTGAATTTTGCAACTCAGAACCATCTCTAGACAAAAATTTTAAATTACATACAGCTGTTTTCTTTGTCCTTGATGTGCCAGTAATTTGGGATATTGTTTAGTGGCACCATATTTCTGTTCAGAATGGGGGGGCTGCTCCAGGATTTCTCTGCAAACAGTTGCTTTCCAGAGGCATTGCCTGCAAGAGGTGAGGTGCCCACAAGCTTTCTGGAAGTGTTGGTCCTTCCTCTCAGGTCTCACGTGCAGAAGAAGGTGTTCAACTTTCATCTTCTTAGGATTGCCTTTCCCTCAGAAAGAAAGACAAGTGCTCATCCCCCATTGACATTCAGTCTCCTGTCTGAGGCAAAATGTGGATTCAGAATTGTGGGTTTTGCTAATTAAAATTGTTTTTACTCTCAAGAAAAGCAAAATCCCTTTTCTAGAAAAGCCATCACTATGTCACTGAGCAAGAAGCAACACCTATCAGGCAATAAATATAATGCTGTTAGTTCTAATTGGACTGTTGTTGCCTAACCGCTATTAGTCAGTGCTGAATGATGAAAGCTGAACCTAATTTTGGCTCAGGTTATATGTAAAATATAGATACTTTATGTAAAGATGGATTAGGAGCGTACCAAAATGTGGTGTATGGGAATTTGGCTGATAACTGTCACAGAGCATAATTTTTACAGTATTTCAAACAGAAAGCTTAACTCATGGATATTTTGAAAAACAAATATAAGATGTCAGAGGTATTCTAACTAAGCTTGCATTTTCTTGGCTGTTTGATGTGATTTATCTAAGCCATAATAAATTGGTAATGCTAAACATGTCTACGGAGAAAAGAAAATCCTCAGTGTTAATGCTGGACAGTCAGGCATTTTTCAATATTTCATATAATTTCTAAACATATGTTTTAAAAAACAGCTATCATGTCATGGCATTGTGTCACCACTTGGCTTTTAAAATTCATCTAGTTCTTTTTGACGGAAAATGGTTTGAATGCCAAACTTAACAAAAGCTCTTTCCATTTTAAATTAAAAAACATAACAAAAAGAACCAAATTGGAACTGAATTGAGCCAAGCCATCAGGCACAAAACACCTCCATCAAATTACGACTCTGAAAGCCTTGAAGGGTCTGTGACTAATTTTAGACAAACAGACCTTGAATTTCACTTACCTTGTTTGCTTGTTTCAGGCCAGTATTGGTCACTCAGAAATAGCAGAAAACATATCTATGATAACTTTTGCCTGCTGGAGTGCATCATGCAAAGGTGTTTGCAGCAGGGTATGGCAAAGGTAGTGGGAGCTCTGCTCTTGTACTTGCAAACTTTCAACACAGTGGGAAGAAAATTCAGTTTATTTTATTTCATACAAGTTAGCAAAAAGGAATGGATGTCAGCTGCCATGGTCCTCTCCAGCTGTCCCCTAACAAGCCTTCAATGGACTGGTAACTCCTTCAGAAACTCCTCCTTTCTGAAGTTGGGTATTTCTGGACTGAGTCTGAAATGTCCCTTGACCAATATCCTCTCTAAAGGTGTTTTTTATAGGCTAGAACATGGTTTGGATAAATAACAGCAAGGCTTCACATGGAGGAGGAGAGCCTGTCAGGGCAAGCCATAGCTTCAGTCCCACTTCTGTATCTCCCATTCTTCAGGCTGTATTTCCATTCACACTCTTTCACGAAATAACCTCCTCAGGCTCGCCTGTTTCCAATGGCAGCCTGCCCATTTCTTGAAAAATAAACCCCACGTGCCCTGCTCTCATCCTTCTCCCACCTTTCCCCACCTCTTCCCTCAAGCTTTTCCATCTGCCCCACCACCTAGTTTTCATGCAGTCTTATGTTTCCCTTTCTGTCCCTGGTCATTCTTCCCCCTGTGCCCTCTCTGAACAGGCTGTGATGGGATTGATTGCTCCTCTTGTGGGAGAGCAGAGGGTTCTTCGTGGTTAGCTCTAGAGTGCTGTTATGACTCGAACAGGAAATCACCTCTGTGCTCCTCCCCACATTCCCACCAGTGCCGCTCAAGTCAAAGGGTTTCACTAACCTGACTTCATACCCGGCGACACTAGAGTTCCACCAACCCACCAAGAGAAAGGCAGCTGAGCTGTAATGGCTCCTATGCACCTCTCCTCCTCCTGCTCTTTCTTCTCTTCCTCATTATTCGGTCTGCTGAGTTTGAGTCAGAAAGAATCCACACAGAAAAAAAGCTTTCAGGATCACTTAGTATTTAAGAAGTTTACTCGTTTATTTAAATTGTTGCGAAGATGACAAGTAAGTAATAAGTTTGCTAAAGTGTATTCCTGGCTTTGCTGGGTTTCCCTTCTTCTGTGTAACTTATGATCTCCAATTTTGGCTCAGTCCCCCTCTTTACCACTTGGTGCACTCCCTCGCATTCCTGCATGGGCAGGATCATCTTGCCTGAAGCTGGAGATGTGCCAGAAGACCCTCTGCTCATGGGGGACACTCAATACGATGCTAAATGGACATTTGCCCTGAGTATGACCATTTTTATTTTTATGTTACACTTAGGCATGTGTTTGAGGGATATTTTTCACTAAAAACAACGTAACAATCAAAACAGATGAGCTGGAGGAAGAAAAGAGAGCAAAAAGTACCTTGAAAAATGAAGAGCAAGAGTGTAGAAGGAGCAAACAAGATTTCATAGGAGTATGGTGGAAGTCACCCAAAGTGGAACTGGAAGACTAAAGAAAGGGCAGTGGCTTAGAGGATTCATTGCTGGAAGCAGTGCAGCCTAGATTTCTCCTTAATTGTTTGATGTTTTACTGGTGGGTCTAAGCTGCCAGGGGGAAAAGGTAAATCAGGGACTCAGCCAGTTTGAGAGGCTATCCCCTCTTTGTAAGTGGGGGTTCAGTCCATGGCCTTGAAGTGGCAGCTGCAAATGCTGAGGCACAGGGTGTGCCTGCAGTGTTGTCTGCAAACTCAGTACGCAGCACAGTTTAGCTTCCATCGCAGGTGCTCCCAAGGGTCACTTTTGTATAAGAAAATATGACCACAATTGAAGCCAAAGTCTCTGCCATTGTCAGAAAAGCAGTTCCTCTTTTGAATCCTGAGATGACTGTAGGGGAGGAGTTGTTGGGTTTTACTGCAGGGGGCAGCAAGACTGTTGCAGTAAGGCTCATCTTTCTGTCTTAATGCTTTCCACATCATTCACTGTCTTAAATTCTATCTTAGAGTTGTCTAGAAGGTTTCTGTGATCTCCTTTGTTGCTGTATTTGATTGGATAATTTGGTATTTGCACCTTTGTGCCACACCACAGTAAAACACAGCAGATGATCACTCTGCTTGAAAGGGCTACAGTAAACAACAGTGGTTACACAAGAGTCACTTGGATACCACTAGGTCAGCTTTCAATGGGTCCTCTGCTTTCTCCCTACCCCAGAATTTTAGCCACTGCAGAGAAAAAATATCTGAACTTTTCTGTATTTGTATATTTTTATGCTTTGCAGCCACTGGGTTACCCAAATCAAGTGCAAAGCTAACAAATCTGTTTAGAGTCAGAGGACATGAGTAGCTGCAGCTGTATTTGTTCTGCAGCACTGACATTAAACACAGCTGTTCATCACTGAGACAGGCAGGGGGACCCCCTAGCCAGTAAAACACAGATGCACTGAATGAATAATGGTTTTAACATAGAAATTCTGTGTGTTTATCCATGTGTCTGAATGTATGTGTCTATGCATGTGTGTAGATAGATACGGTATAACCAAAACTGAGCTTTGAACAGTACTGACTTGAGCAAGGCACATACTTGGCAGGGATCTCTATGTGATTAAAACTGACC
This sequence comes from Grantiella picta, assembly GCA_013397955.1. Taxonomy (NCBI): domain Eukaryota; kingdom Metazoa; phylum Chordata; class Aves; order Passeriformes; family Meliphagidae; genus Grantiella; species Grantiella picta. The sequence continues at coordinate 782,516 of VZRM01006908.1, forward strand.
AGGTTTCTAAACCTTTCACCTTTCTAGCAGGTGATTTCATAAAGAGAAGGTGAAGCACCTGCCATGCAGACTTCTCGTGTGAATAGTCTCACTGACGTCAGTGGGGTTTTTCACTCACATGCAAAGGTGTTTTCAGGCAAAGTCAAGTCTGTTTTGGAGAGTCTCACTATAGCTTATTCTCAGATCAGGCCTTGGCTGTTCCTTGGGGTAGTGAAGTTTGCAAGCCTATATTATTACTTTATTTCCAGTTCAGGTGTCAGTCATGGTGATGTAAACAATAATATTACTCAAGGTTTGATTTTCCGCCTTTCCAAAGACAGTAATAAGGGTTCCTTTTCTTTCCATGCAATAAATAAATAAAGTAACTTAGTTATACTGGAAAGTGAATGACAGCCATTGCTAGTAATCAATGAGGCAGGCTAAACATAGCAAAGCATCGTGTAAGACTGATTTCTGCTCCTAGGCCACTGCAAACTGAAAATACTCTATGTGACACCCATGCCATTAATCCTGATAAATGGAAATAGAATAGAACTGGATATATTGTATTTAAAGAGAAGATACTGAAGCAAGCATCTGATGCATATACTTGAGTCCTTTCCTGACTGACAGCTATGGAACAATGAAGCTCTATGTATGATCTGTGTTCTACACATGCCTCCTGATACTATTGATCACCAAGCAGACATGAAGGAACTTATTCTTAACTCTTCCTGGAGACATAGGGGAGTATGGTAGTTTTATTCTTGTTTTACAGGTGCAGAATTGAGGTATAACTAACTTGCATGACTTATTGTAAGGGCAGGAGCCCTTTTATAAACGGGCAAAACCAGAAATAGAAATCAAATCTCTGCTTTTGCAGCTCATGGAAAGTTAACGGTCTCGGTCTCTCTGCCTTCCACATCTCACTGAGCTCGGGGTAGGTGGGAACACACCAGCAGTGTAGCAATGATTTAGATCTTGTAAAGATACCATCTGTGGCTTCTGCATACTGAGATTGGCTCCTCTGCTGCAGTCAGTGTTTCTGTTTTGAAACTTCATTTACCACACCAGAAACCACAGTGGGAGGACAAAATTAAAATTAAAATTAAAAATTTAAAAGTATCAAAGAGCCAGTTTTACACACTAATAGTTAAAAAATATTTTAATGTAACAGCCTAACGCATGACTCTTGCTACTTTAAAATGTCCTTGAGGAATATAAATGTTTTTATAGAAGGGTGGACCAATGTGGAAAGGTACAGGCAAACAACTCTTCAGAAAATCAAACTGTTTTCTCAGCTCTCCTGGGCACCTTCATCTTTACATTTGGATTCACTTAAAGCAGTTGCAGAGGACATTTATTTTGGGGAAATGAAAACCTTTGATTTTCTAGATTCTGTATTTCCCATTTGGAAGCCAGTGTTAGAATAAGGCAAATTCCTGGAGAATCCCTTCTGCTGCCTTTACATCCCCTGGCATCCTGGAACTTCTTCTATGTTGTTACAACGAAGTCTATAGTTTGAGCTTTTACAAGCTGACTGTCATGGGACATTTCTGCGTCCAAGTGTCATGGAAATGGGACTTTCTGCTTTTTGTAAATAGATAAGCTTGACCTGACAAAACTTGTTCTCTACTAGAAAATGCAAGCCTCTGAACACTGTACTGGAGATAAAAGAGAGCAAAATTAGAAATACCTTCCATAAACAGTGTTGTGATCTGAAGATACAGATGCAGGCGTATACCAGGGTTTGTTTGGAGCATTAATGCACAGCTAGAGGCTTGGAAAACCCAGAGTTTGCACTGAGACAGTTTAAAGTAATAGGTCTCTACAGAATTGCAAGGACATTGCTTTAATAAATGTTCTGAAGAGAAAAAAGCTTTTGCTGTTTGGCTCAAAGACAGATAGAAGTCTGCACATTGATCAGGAAAATGGTGGTGACTTTTGCTTACAAAGGCAACTATATGTTACATATCCAGAAGGATGAACACCATTGCTCTAGTTATAGGGACATATACTACAAAAAAACCCTAAGGTCTGCTTACAGAAGTAACAGCTTAAGGACTATTCATTCAAACAGGTTCCCACTGTTTGTGTTGATACATTTTATTTCCCCCTTTCTTTGCCTCATTTTGTTATCTCAAGAACTAGAATTGCATTCCTGGAGGAGGAGATTAAAGGGTTTTGAAAAGTCCTGAAAAACCACAGAGTCACTTTTTCTCTTCCCCATTATGCCTTTGTGGCTACTTGCAATGGGAAGCTCCTTCCCAGCAGTGGCAGCTCCAGGGCTGGTCTCAGGGTTTCTCCCCTGGGTGCACGGCAGGAGTAGCTGGGGCTTGAGTCATAACTTTGAACCTGGGATTCTTGCCCTGGGCCCACAGGCTTCATTTCGCAAGCAATTTAGCAATGTGAGCACGTTCATGGCATTTATTTGATTAATTGTGGGTATTAGACAGATGTGAAATTGTGTTCTTAAGATACCCAGATTTACTTGTTTATTAATTTCAAAAGCTGGTGCAATGAATAGCAATTTGGATATGTCACCTAACAATAGATGTTTGCTTTTGAATTTCTGGCAGATCCACAGAGGTGGTCAAATCACACTGGGGCTATTGTGGTCATCCAGTCCAATTCTCCAGAGTAAAGTAATATTTCAGTTTGTAAAGCTGTATTTGCAGTAGACTCTATGTGTCTTTTTTTAAAAAAGGCCTGGTTTGTCTTTTAAAAATCCACTCAGCTACAAAATGATTCTAATGAAGCATTAAGGATATTTTTATAATTTTCAGTGTTAAATATTTCTGATATTCAAATACAGTTGCAGTTTTAAAAATACGTGTCTCTTCTAGGCCAAGCTTTTCTGGTTTTAGCTTCCAGTCCCTGAGTATTTCATGTCAATGCCTGTCATAAATGGCAAAGCCATTTTTGCTTGAGAAAAAACACACTTTTAAAGATAGAATTTGAGACTGTGCTAGGTAGGGACACTTGAAAAAAACCTGATTTTCCATAGCCAACCACATTACACTTTGAATGCTTAAAAAGGTAGAATTTATGACCTTTTTAAAGATAACTCTCCTTTGGCTACTTTGGAAGCATATGTATTTGCAGATTCTTAGTGCGTGTTGTTCCTTTCTTATTTTCTTTCTCAGGAGAGTTGTATTGTTCTTTGCCCAACCCTAGGAATGTCCATTTTGAATCTATAAACATGCAGAATGTCCTTCACTGGTCACCACCAGAAGGCACAGGCAAAGGAGTACTCTACAAGGTGAAGTATTCAGTGTAAGTTGACTTGTTTATTTTATCTCCCACTGACTTTTATTTTAGCATTTTAAATAATAATTAAACCCCCACCCCCAAATTCATGCACGGTATTGCTGATATAAAGAACTGAAGAGTGAGCTAGACTTAATTAGTATGGTTTTTAGCTTCTACTTCTGGCATGGTTTATTTCACATCCAGTTAAAAAAGGTATAAGGAGATGTCTTTCCTATGAAAGTGTAGGAAGCAACATTCTAATACTGTGGAAGCTTTCAGAGGCATTCCTCCTAAAATGAGACAGAAGAATAAGGAAGGACTGGGCTGTGGACTGGTATCTGTCCACGAGTCCTCTGTACACATTTAAATGGATATAGAGATATAATATTTAATACAGTATTAATAACACCCAGTGTGTCATTGGTCTTTCTTGACAGACCCACTCCCCCATATTTCTTCTGACCCAGCAAGCCTCTCTAGGAGAAAATCTGCTGATGTTATCAAGCATTGTACAAAACCAAGTAATGTGGTTGGAATCAGGCCCTTACATTGTCAAGGTCTGTACCTTAGTAGGGTATCAAGGAATTTGCATGAGAACCAGACTCCATTTCTTTTATTCCCACTGAGAGCACTGTGTCATTCTGAAGGGCAGTAATAGAAGTTTGGCTTCTAAATAGGTGTAACATCGTTGACACAGATTATGTAATGGTCCCAATCTTTACCTCTAATATTTACACTTCCCTCAATCTAGGAACATTTTCAGAACAGTAAAATGAATGTAGATCTCTAGCAGTTTCCTGTAAGTTGAGAGTGCTCAGCAGTTACAGAGTGAACGATGATTTTTGTCAGGGTTTAGGAATGGTGTTTCCCACTTAGTAGTTCTGTTAAAAAAAACATGGTGCCACTCAGTTCCCCTCCACCTCCAGCTGGAAGCACAAGAAGCGGAGATCACAGATGGGAGATAAGAACGATTTGCTGGAAACAGTAATGAGATAAGAAAATAAGCAGTGACAACAGCAATATTTATGATAAAAATGTACAGAAGAGAGAGTGCAGAGCTCAACCTGACCGCAGCCATGCCATGCAAAATGCTCCCTCTGGTCAGGACCAGCATTACTTCACAGCTCTGTCTGCCACACTTGCTCTGTTGGAAGGGCACACCTTTTTTTTCTTGGAATGAAGAGAGTCCCTTTGCCGTGCCCCTGGCGATGAAGTAAGATGGTATCCAATAACATTAGGATTTTGGCCATGCCCACAAGGCTCCAGGCTCCACCCCCTCATGGCTACTGCAGAAAGTTAACCCTGTCCTTAGCCAAATCCATGGCTACTGCAGAAAGTTAACCCTGTCCTTAGCCAAATCCAGGACAATGGTGTAGGAGGTGAAGTGCTCAGAGAGCGCTGGTTACACTGACTCTGAAGGGCCAGTTGTTCTGTGAAGAGTCTGTACTGTAGCCATAGATACAGCCATCTTTCACACTGAACACAAAAACACTCATGTGCCTCTACCCACCCAGGAGAGCATTGAGATAGATGGAAAATGCTGGTGAGTGATCCTGTCCTGCCACATACCCTTACTAGTTAGCAGCCAAAGGGAGTTCTTAATGCAAATTTGAGGAGCAGGAGCTTCTGAGCAAATCCAAACAGGAGTTTTCCAAGCAAATCTTGGTTCGTTCTACCAGTGTGTAAAGCTGGTCAGTACTGAGGGTATTGTTGGTAGCAGATACATGGCCTTTTTTTCTACTAGAAGAGTTTTCAACTTCATTGTGTTCCATGTCTTTCTTTTAAACTAGAAAACGAGGCAAGAGGCAGGAATGAGTAGTCTCCCACCATTCATCTTGGAGACCCTGAGTGTCATCTGTGGCCATACTTGAGGATGAGTCACTGCCCATTCTGACAGAACTCTTTGTCTCCTTATAAATAGTTACCCTGTGTCTGTTATTGTGTGTTTAGAGTTCAGACTAAATCTGTGGAGACTGAAGTTGAGAGATCGCTGGTCTACGCAAGCAAAGCTCAACTTAGATTGGTATCACTAACATCCCAGTTAGTTCCATCTGGGTTCTTCTGGGTAGGACCTGCTCTGATTTATTTTTCATTAAAAACTTGGGGAAGTCTGGTGCTTCATCTCAGATGAAGCTAGGATTCTTTGAAATTTCAGATTACTGCTAAACACACAAACTGTTTTATCAGCTGTAATGCAGCAGAGAAAAATGTATTATCAGGTGACTAATATAATGGAAATTGCTTTTGTACAGCTCCTTTCTCTTTCTTTTTCAATATAGATATGGTGTTGGCAAATGGATTAGAAAGCCAGAATGCAGGAATATAAACAGAACATGGTGTGACCTCTCCAGTGAGACCTCTGACTATGAAGAACAATACTATGCAAGTGTTAAAGCTTTCCTCAATGGGATGTGCTCTGACTGGATGGAGACCACACGATTCAACCCTCTTACAGACAGTAAGGAAAGCTAAGCACATAGCTAGGTGTTCAATGGCTTTGATTAATAATCTATGCTCAGACTGTATCAGACCCTTCAAAGGGTATGATATTTTAATTCTAACATGAAGTTACTTTTTTTTTGCAGTTGTTTCATATTTATGCTTTTGACAGAAGTAATTGAAATAATCAACTGGAATTTGGAGATGTATATTACGTAGTCTTGTATATGCTGAATACTTTATAATGCTATGGTAAAGCCTTACTCAAGGCAAATAAAAGCTGTGGCACATTCACAGTATAAATAACTCTGATTTTGAAAAGGCTTTATTAAACTAATCAGTAAGCATACTCTAGAGCTCAATATTTCTTATCTGTGCACAGATAAGAAATATCTGTCTGTGCTAGATAATCTAAGAACATGCAGGTAATTCAGCCTATTTCAGTAAACTGAGTTTCAAGGTTGTTTATGCTGTGAAGTCCCAGGAATTCCTTGGCAAAATTCCAAGTCAGTGTTCACTTTCTCACTGTAAAGATCCTCTTAGTTATCTGATCAAATAATTTTCTACCAATATAATAAATTGTTCAACGTTCTACTTAGACTTAAACATTGCAAAAATGTAATATGGTTTATTTTAAAAAACTGGTCAAATCAGTGTGCCTCTGCTGAATTTGACTGCTTTTTGTACATATTCATTTTTCCAGCTAAAATTGATCCGCCCATGATAAGTGTATCTTCTACTGACAAATCTATTTCAATCATTCTGACTGCTCCTGAGAAGTGGAAGAGAAGTCCTGACAAAGAATCTGTATCTCTGCTTCAGGTGTATCCTGGCCTTCAGTACAACGTGTCTGTCCTCAACAAAAAAACAAAGAAGCGGGTAAGCTTTGACAAGGCTGTAGAACTGCTCCTATTAAATCTGTGCTCTGTGTTTCTTGAAATGCCAAGATTAGTAAAAATATAGTAGCCCAAAGTGGTTTGGTGTTTAGGTTGGTTGGTTGTTTATTTGTTTGGGGTTTTCTGTTTGTTTGGTTTGTAGGGGTTTTTTCATAAAGGTGCAGGAATTATAGCAATTACTTTACTTTGGACTCCAAAGTCTACATAAATCCTGTTAACCCTAAGGCTCCTGTCTTTTCCAGAACATCCCAGTTTGAAATACTTTGTGGAGCCTTACCACGTGCCTTTCATTGGCTTGTGTGTCAGGACAGGGCTGGAGTGATGCTTTAGCTTTATCGCAAAATCAGAACAAGAATGTGGGCCAATAGTGGCCAATGGTCCTGCTTCATATGAAGCATGAAATTTTTCCGTAGTGGTACAAGAATGTTCTATTGGAAGAGAAAATAATCAGACAGGATGTGACTTAATAAGTAACTTGAATGTTGATTAGATTTGGAAAAAAAGGATGCAGCTGGCAGCTCTTAGAGTATCATTAATCTTTCTAGAACATGTGTGTGCTTGTGATCTCTCTGTAGCTGAAGAGTTAAAGGGGGGAAAAATATTTTTTTAATGTCTTCCAGTGGTTCTTCTCCATCAGCAACAACACCTTGGTTGTGCCCTGGTTGGAACCTGGAACAGCTTATTGTGTCAGTGCACAGATACATGTCACCACACCACTTTTGGACAGTGGCTTTTCCAAAGAACATTGCATTTCTACATTGAAAGGTATGTGTAAAGTAGCAAATTAAAAAAAAGATTATGCAAGTTAGCAAAAATCATGGTGATTGAGTTTGTGAGTGTTTTATGTATCCATTTGAGAGTGATTAGCATGGCTTCTCCCTTTTCTGTGCACTTGTACCAATGAAAAAAGCTTTGCCTCTAATAAAGCATAGCTGAGACTGACTGGAAGCTACATCAGTACCTCTGAAGGAAAGTATCTGCATTCTCTGAGTTTTAGTGCATAGATAGTGTTTTTTCTCATTGAAAGAGGTTTGGGAGTTGGCAGAGCTGAGTCAGCCTGAAGTTAACAACAGAAGTACTTAAGGGGGGTGGGGGGTGTTACTTCTTTTTAGAATTTAGTTTAGAATTTAGAAAATAATAAAAATTGTCCTGTAGCTCAAAAGTAATTTTTTTTAATTTTTGCAAATTCCTTGTTTATCTAAAACATTTGCATTCCATATCCAAAAAGCAATGTAGTGAATGCACACATTACTGTCTATATACATAAAAAAGTAGCTTGTTACCATGAGAACTTTTGCTTTATTAACAGATAAAACAGAAGAGGAGACTATAACAATCACATTCGGATATGTCATGCCTACCATGCTGGCTCTCCTTTTTATTTCAGTGACTTGCTATTGTGTGCACAAGTATATTCATGTCCACCAACAAAAACATCCAACAAACCTGGTAAGTGTCTTCTGTTGCAGGAGGTCACAACCAACCTTGGCAGTCACAGCAGAGCTGTGTGTTTTCCAGGGTTCCAAGCAGGCTTGGAGGAAACCATGGCTAGCTCCAAATTATAGCTCTAGTTGCCACTGAGATCAAGAGAAGAAAACCACATTGAGGTTAAATGCAAGAAAAACAGATTAATAAATCAAGTTTGCAACTGTGTCTAAAAAGATGACCAGACCTGGAAAGGTGAACAGAGCTAAGAAGGATCAGAACAGAGCTGTTGGTTTGGGAAGACTCATTGCCTTAAGCAAAGTCTGAGGTGCACTAGGCAAGGTCTGCCAGGATGTCAGAACTCCATAAATTTATCTAAGATGAAACACTGTGTACAGTCAGTTGAATAAAAGTTATTTATGTGTGGAATTCAGAAACAAGAAGGGAAGACAATTAAGCAGTACAGAAACACCATGACGTTTTCTTGGGCTATTACTAGGTATTGCCAGATTTCTCCACTTAATTGTGATTGTGAAGGTTTTAACACATGTGCATCATACAGATAATTTAACTTGGATTTCAAGAATGCTTTCAAATACTGTACCATTTCCTAGCACCCAAAAAAGTATAAACAAACACATTCTGTTATTTAGACAGCCCAAATACACTTTCTGCAAAAAATGTTCACAAATTTCTTAGTTGTGCCAAGTTTGTTGATTTTTAGGAAGGACACTTAAAGTCTATGACGTATAACTGATTTTCAGCTCACAAGCTCAGCAGAACTTTCTCACAGGTATCTTTAAACAAGTTCAACCATAAACATACAAGTACAATAATGAATGAAGACTTTGATGTTAATCCAATCTGCGTGACACCATGGGATGGGAGATACAAGGCAGTTGGTTTCAACATGCTGATCTTCCTGAAGAAGATTAGAGCAGTGCAGAGGGACTGTGGGTTCAGAAAGGCTCAGAAGGAGTGGAGCAGCTACTGCTGCAGTGTGTTCAGATGTGCATGGAAACACCTCGTGCACTTGATGAGGCACTGGTTTTATGACAGAACCGTGGAATCACAGAGTGGTTTGGTCTGGTAGGAGCCTTCAAAGGTATCTAGTTCAACCACTCTGACATGGGAAAGGACATCTGTCACTAGATCGGGTTGCTTAAAGCTCCATCCAACCTGACTTTGAACACTTGCAATTATGGGGCATCCACAACTTCTGGGAAACCTATTCACACTCACAGTAAAGAATTTTTTCCTTACATACAGTCTAAATGAATGTTTAGTTTATCTTTTAGTTTAAAACTATTGTCCCTTCTCATTACAGGCCCTGTCCAAAAGGGACATTCTTTGTCTTATAAGACACAATTCTGTGTCTTATTCTTTCTGCTTTGTCCCTGGAATGCAGGGCATGGTATGGGGAGATAGCTTGATCTCTTGGGGAGCTAGCAGGACAGAGCTCTTTAAAATTCTGTAGCATGAAGGGCTACCTAGTAAAAAAATCACACCCAGCAGCAGACTAAACTCCTAACTCCAGGAGTTTTTTCTCTAATAAAGATGAAATTTTAATGTTGAGAATTTTTTATGTTCATTGCGTTTTTAATTACCATCTTGGAGCTTTGAATTTATTTCTCCACCTCTGGATTCAGCCAAGGTAACAAATGAATATAGACCTGGTATTTTAATGCCTCTGCATTTTAATGCATTTTAGTGCTCTCTGGCTTTCCCAACATACAAACTATTCCACATGTGCACCCTGTGTGGCTGGGGGAACATGGAATGAGCCATTTGTTTTGGTCCAGCACTTCTGACCTGTGGGACCTCTCAGACTACCTGGTACATTGATTAATGGTCTTAGTATTCCATTCCAGCTTGAAAGCACTAAAATGCAGATTTGGGTTGTTTTTCCTATTCGCTCCACCAGTGCCCACACGGTGTTCATTCCTGTCAGAAATATTACTCATTTCAGAAAGATGCCTATTTAATTCAATGATTTTGCACAGCGTCACACGAGCAGCCTGTGGCAGCCTGCACAGTGCAGGCTCTGTACACTGCGCTTCAACCTGATGTGTAGCTTCCTCTCTGAAAGGAAACCTGGCATTGCTTTATTCTCTAGAAGCTATACCTTAACATGTAACCTGACACTGCTTGTGGGAACTGGTTGTGACTGCTTTTTCTCTTCACTGGTTAGAAGGAGTAGAATAGATTTGGTAATCTTTGATCCAAGAGCAAGACTGATATTTTCTCCAAAGTCACCTAGGTTTATGCTGGTGGAAACAAAACCAGTATTTGACAGAATTCTTCTAACCATTACTTTGACATGGGGAAGGTGAGGAAGGGGATTTTAGAATTGGTCATAATATAGTTTTACTTTGGATAGAATAAAAAAAGGGGAGCATATTGACACTCCTGAATGTTTATATGATGAACTTTCTTCTTCCCTAAATTGAAATAACCTCCTAATAAGGTCTAACTTAGACTTATATTTTCAAAATGTATGATTATATAAGAAGCAGCAAGATGGTATTTTTATTATACTTCACTCAAAATATTTCTTCCTTTCCAGGTATGGCAGTACACTGACAAATGCAAGGAACGGGTTTTCATACCAAGTGAAAAAATAGTGCTCAACCTTATCACTGTCAATAGGGATGACTATAAGGAATCCAGTCGTGTGTCAGAAAGGAAAAGTTCCCATTACTACACTGTTTACAGTGACACTGAAGGGAAGGATTCGTCTTCTCAACAAGTGCTGAAAGCAAAATATTTGCTTGATATTTCACATGAAGAGATTTTACACAAAGAAGATACTTTAGCAGAAGGGGACCGAACTGGAAACTGGACGTCACATGGCCAGTATGGAACACAGAGTATTTTGAGAGATAAAAATGCAGGTATTGTAGAGTATGAACATGATGTAAGGGCTGAAGACTTCAGTCCTGCTCAGAAACTAGAAAAGAAGTTCTCTGCCCCCAGGAGACTACAGGGTGAGCCACAGATTGCTTTGGGAGACTTGGTTGATATGGAAACAGGACAGCCGTATTCCCCCCAGCCAGAGATAAGGGTAGCAGACCTTTGTTTGGGACAGAAAACAGAGGAACTTAATTTGAAGGTGGTTGATGCAGCAGACGAATTGCCAGGTGAGACCCGTATCAACTTCATGGACCTGGATACTGAACAATCTGGGCAGACATCCTATCATCAGCTGGAAAAAATCACACAGGGCCTCACAGAGAAAGAAGACGTGCAGACCATATTAGTTGATTGGGATCCTCACAGTGGAAGACTGTACATTCCTACTTTGTCCAGTGTTGAAAATCAGGAGTGTGAAGGAGTGTTCAAGTGTGATGATCCTGACAAAGAAGGAAGTTTGCTCAGACTGTATGAGAAAGAGGTATCTAGTGAATCATCTGAGGACCAAGAAATGTATCTCCTGCAGTTCAAGGAACAATGGGGACTTCATGTAGAAATGGAAGACTGAAAAGTAATTTTCTATAATATTCAAAAATGCAAAATATTGTCTATTTTGCTAAAGAGAGTGATGGACTCAGGGGAACAGGCATGTCTTAGTGTATTGAAGTTTTTGGAACCATCACAGTTGAACAATTTATTCATTATATGTTATTTATAACAGTTTTGGGATGTGATATAAATGATTTTGACTTCAATCCTAAACCGTTTGTGTAAAATATTGTTTTGAGGTTATTCTTTTAAAAAAAAATACAATAAATAAACAATATTTAAAAATAAATATTTGTACAGAAGATGCTTTCACCTTACAATTCCTGAAAAAAAAAATCTGTACTATTTTTTAAATTTTTGCCTTCCAAACTGGTACTTGGTTAGCTGTTTTTTTAAAGAAACACCTTTACCTAAATCTTTTCCCTCAGCTGTTGTTGTTGTTGTTGCATGACTTTGGCATTCTCTGTGACTATTCATCCTCTGAATTTTTCAATTGTAGTCAGAGATTTTAAAACCTGAAATTACATTAGAATATTTCTAATTTTTTTCGGATTTCAGCGTTACAATATGCTGATGACTCCTTATCAGGAGGTAAAAAACTGTCCTCAGCTGCTTTTATAATAAAGGTATAGATCATGTAGCAGTGTTATACCTGGCTTACATAAACACCTTTGTGCATCAGAAGGATTACAGAGGAGAGTTATATTTTAGTGTGGAAGAAGAAAATAGTAAGACATACGAATTTTTTGCTCCAAAAAAAATCAGTCATACAATCAGTCATCTTTCTCAGTATTTTCTAAAGATTTCTTATGATCTTGTAATTTTCTTTTGCAATGTGGGGCCCCTAACTCATAGGGGGGAACAATTATTTACTTTTTTGCAGTATCCCATTGAATTTTACCCAGTTACTGCTGCCCTAAGACCAATCACTTGTGTTCAGTGTGTATCTTCCATATGGACAGACAGGGATGCTTCAGCTCTGTAAATACTTTGATGTAGGTGCCAACTAACATTCCTTGAAGAGGAAGGTATCCCTTATTTTGGGTGTGTATTTGCCTTGGTGTTATTTGCCAGCTGCTGATTGCTGCTGCTGCTTTTTGTGTTAGGTGAGCAAGCCTTGCACCAGTGGTTGCTACTTGTAAGGATATTTAACATACCATGATAGAGTCATTGCCGATTAAAATTTGAAAACTTGGTAACTTGTCCATAGAATCTCACTTCACTAAGTTCTTTTGTGGTTGTAATCTTTCACTGCATCTTATCCTGTTTTGTTTTTTGGTTGGTTTGGGGTTTTTTTGTTTCTTTTTTTTTACTTTTCAGTAAAAAAAATTAGGTTATTGGGTAAAAAAATTAACAATTAGGTTGTATAGCATTTAGTTCCTCATGTATTTGAAATGGCATCACCTTCCTAGTTAACAGTACTTGTGATTAAGGTACAACATGCTGAGGTTCTTGCAATAATTTTCATCACAAATTTATGCTTAGGAATAGTGGTTAATTTTTGGACCAAAATATTTGTGATAGAAGTTTTCATCACTTTCAGTGTTGCTTCCTTTTGATCAGAATTTGCATTAAATTCAGAACTGATACTAGATTATGCAAACAGTCTTTCATATTTATAAGATACACTTTGAAAGAGTTCTCAGAATGATCACAGCAAAAAAAAAAGAAAAAAGCACTGGTGGAAAAGATGTTAATAAAGATAAGAACTTTCTTTTATATGCAAAAGAATTTTTCAGGTTAGCTAGTCAAGTTCTGGAATTGATGAAGCAGAAATAATAGTGCCAATTGTCAGGGTTTGACCCTGACTAAACACCAGGCACCTTGACACTCTCTTGCTGCAGGAAAAAACCTGCAAAAATACACAACAATCTCGTGAGTCAAATGAGATAGGACATTGCTAGGAGGACGCACAGAAGAAAAAAAGAGGGCAAACAGGCTCCAACTTAAAGTTGCAAAAAGTGATTTAATTACCTAACAGAGATGGAGGATAAAATGCAAGGCAAAAAAACCCTTTTCATACACTATTTTTTTCACTCCCCCCCTCCCTCTTACGAACTCATTTTTATTCCCCCCCTTTCCTCTTAACCAAGCCAGGGTAGGAAGGCAGGGTGTGGGGTATTTCCTGTCCACAGAGCAGGTTCATAAATCTATTCATCACCACAATTCTTCTGCTACAAATACTCTTTATCTCTACTTACCTCTCTTTCTCTTCAGACAGTTCTCCTGCTCTCACCCCCACCCTTTTAAGAAGCAGTCTCTGCACTCACCCCCCCCCTTCTCTCTTTCTAAACTAGCAACACAGACAGGGGGCAGGTTGAGGG
>VZRM01006908.1:796789-880175 GCA_013397955.1 Grantiella picta
ACCAGTAAATTGTTGATGGCCTTTTTAATATCCTCAGAGTTACTCATGTTTTTCCTTAAAGTCTTCTAATTATGTTAATCAAATGGAACTGATCAGACATGGTACCTTCAGCAAACCAAACAGTCAGCAAGGAGCAAAATTTACTGCCATGTAAATTTGTAAAATGGTAGAGGGAAGAGTCAAGCAGTAAGAGAGCTGACATGTTCCTACTCTTATTGCACTTTATTACACTTTGCTTAGCCACATTTAGTAGACTTAATGCAGCCAAAAGCAAGGTCATATTTCTAGAATCACACACCTAGACTACAGGTTATACTCAAACACAACGTTACCTGGAGCCATGAAATCAGTGATTTTGAAAATTATATGGGAGATGAATAGAATGAAGAAGCAGTTTGTTGAGGACAATAGGTTGTATATTTCTTGATTGTTATGGCAATAAAATCAGATCTTTAGCTGTGTTTACAGACCTGATGTGACTACTACTGGAATAACTGCCTCCAGTGTACGGCATAAGTCATGAAGATGAAAGGCCAATGCTACAATAAAAGGCCAAAGCAAAGCACTTCGGAGCCTGAAAAACAGGAAACCTAGCTATGAAAATGAGATCTAATGGAGATGAAACTGATAACTAGGTGTGGACACACATCGTTTTGGAAAAGTAATTGTAAGCGTGGTTTTGCTGCCTATTGCTTAGACAGAGTGACAGGGTGTTGAAGGAGAGACTGAAGCCGAGAGCTGAGTGCAAGATACCTGTGGTCTGACATAGAACAGCCCTGGAGAAGCTGCTGCAGAATGAGAATGACAGATGGAAAAGTCCAGATACTTAAGGGAAACATGCAGGATGAGTCACATGTCTGGTGTGATAAGGACTGCAGACAAAGTGCCCACCCAGCGGGCATGAGGTTAGCCAGGTGAGGGATCCATGATAACTCCCTGGCACATGATACAAGATAAGCTGAAACATGAAGGGTAGGGAAACAGTCAAGAGGGCTCCAGAGGTGGAGTCTGGAAAGAGTAGCTAACACTATTGCTTACCACAGCTCTTCCTGGAAGGAAAGTCCTACTTCCTAGTAGGGAAGGACCAGCAAAAGCCCTGAGAAACATTCTCAGGGTCTAGAAATTGCACAATATTAAAACATCCTGAGCAAAGAAATGCTCCAAAATTCATTACTAATAAATACACAGAAACATGCTCAATTTCTGCTGATTTCAAGTTAAAGTTTTACGTTATGCTTTAGCACTTTCCTAAAATTGAGTGAATTCCTGAATTTGCGACTGACAAAATCTATCGAAGGATATCAAAAGGAAAATAAGTAATGAATGACTTCCATATGGTCTCAACTGCAAACACACAGGCTTAACCAGACAAAATTACTGGGATGTGCAACAAGTGAAATTTAAAACAGAAGAGCAACGTGCTTTGAATATTTTAAAATATGGACAATTGACTGTTTACCAAGGCCTGTGAAAATTCTCTAATGCCTGTAGGTCTTTCAAATAAGCCTGTTGTTCTTTAACAATAATACTAACAAGTGGGGGACACTTCTTGCCTGGAATATGCTAAATGGTACAACGATGTTCATACGTTGTCATGTCTTAAAAATTGATTAATCCCTTTTTTCCTTCTTTAAATGAGAAATATTTGCTCATCTATACAGTGGAGTTAAAAGAAACAGTTACTCCAAGCATCATATTTTTGAACAGTTGCAGCTTTTATGTCTGCTGTGATTCATTCTTGCAAAGTCAAAGATTTAAACCTATTCAGCCGTCACATGTCCATACAAAATACCAAAGTTCTCATTAAAAGGAAGACACAGCAACATGTCAAGGTTTTTCTGCCTTGGTTTTTCATGTAGGTTTCAAGCTTCGTCAGCCCAGGAGCACATAGCAGTAAGTGCAGGAAGTAATTTTCATGCTTAGTGCCACCTCTTAGAAACCATCAAGATTTTTGTTAATTTGTACTGCCAGTAACACTAAGCTGGCCCCCATAGTTTCTCACCATCTTTTGTTTTCCTGGTACAAAAGAAAAAGGAACAAAAAGTACTTCTGTTTTCTAATACCTCCAGAATCAGTTTAGCTAAGACAGATTTTTCTGGCCTAAGGTTTTAAGAGGACTTGGTGTTTAGCGTCACATAGCTATGAAAATCCTCACTTCCTGAGGGAAGACACACACATTCCAGTAGTGCTGCTTCAGCTCTCTGCTTTTGCTTCTATTCTGCCAGAGGAGCAATATCCTGCATTACAACATTTTTCAATCACACTGTCCCTGTTTTGAAGGTATCTTTTTTGCCACTGCTTTCACAACATTGTAAGGTCTCTGCAGGATTAGAACCCTGCAGAAAGGGAATTGTCTAAATTCTGTATCATTGCATGGTGATCTCCTGGACCTCTCACATGTCACTTGTTACCTTGTCAAAGTTACAAAGAGTTATTCATCCAAGTACAAATCTAGCACTGCTGCTCACCTCTGGCAGCAGTTTAAGCAAATACTTTCTGCTAGCACCCAAAATTGCTGTAGTGACTCCCATGGCACCAGAACATTCTCATTTCACAGTAACTCACCCAGGTACTGGCTTTAGCAGCAGCAGCGTATGCTCTAAACACACATCATCAGCTCTGCCATCCAAAAACTGCCATTAAGAAACCTTCCAGATGTCCAAAGTAAGGCAGCAAGCTGACAGCAGTGTGGCCCAGCAGAAGGGCAGCAAATTGCTTTGGTTTTCTAAATTCTCAAAAAAAAATCTCATTGAGAGTGGAGCAAAATGTTCAGAAAGATCCCCTACTGAAAACAGCAGGGAACTCTGAGAAATGTCAGGTGCCTTCCAATGTGACAGAAAGAGATCAAAATATATAAGAATTTTCAGCACTGCAGTGTATCTTTTGTCTATAATTTTGCCTTGGTTTTTATTTCAAGCCTTTCAAGCATTTTATAGTAATTAAACATAAAGAAAGAGAAATTGTTATCCCTGTTTTACAGACAGGGCAACTGATACATAGAAAGGCTTAAACGGATTGAAAACCATCACATAGTAAGTGCAGGGTGCAGGATAGGAGACAACAAAACACAGATAACACTTCCCCTATGTATTAACTGCCGAAGTCACAGCTCCCCTCAGCAGTATGTCTCCACAGTGCAGGTTACTCCAAGCTGTTGGGTGTTCAAGGCTATACACATCCCCAGTTTGGTTTAAATAAAAAAGATTAAATTTAAAGGTGAAAGTCTAGTATGTGAATCAGCTGCAGAGTCCTGACCAACAAGAAGACCAGAAGTCTGACAAACCCAACCCTCAGGGCAAAGTCAGCCAAAAGCGTCTAAGTAAACCATTCTCTAGGGAAGAAAAGATAAGTCATGCCAGGCAGCCATCTTCATCTCTCCTGTGCTGAGTGGGATGAGAAATTGCCCCTATGCTCCCGTATTCTGTTCCACAGCCTCATTAATGTTGACATTAAAGTTGTTTTGTTGGATGGGGTTTGTTTGCTAGTTTATTTTGTAACACTTCTTTATTCCAAGAGGGCACTGGACCAGTGGAGTAGATGGGTTGGGAAGAGAGGACAGTCTTTAGGAATTAAATTTTAAAAAAATAGAGAAACATCAGTTGGAGTGGTTTAAATACAATCAACCTTGTCAGGGCACAGGATGAAAATCAAATGAAGTGCTCCTGTTTTATACAGCAAATGTCATCAACCCAAACAGCAAAAAAACCCAAATCTCAGGGCATGTTGGTGATACTTTTTCTACACTTCTTCTTTGCTCTTGGCCTCAGATGAGGCATGGGTTGAGGGAAGTGGTTCTGCTCCTGCAAACTCCTTTCCTGAGCTGAGATGGGGCCCTCTCCACCAGTGTTTAGGTTTCTCAGTCATGCCTTTCCCTACCTGTGCACCTTGCAGGCTTCTGATCCTTTAAGTTCTGAATAGTCATTTCACTCCTCAGCCCCGTGCTCCTCCTGAACGAGTTCTTCTCTGCAAACTCTCAAAGATAAAACTTCTTTCACCAATACTCTGTTGGAAAATGGTTTTATGTGCTTCTGAGTTTGCTTAATTATCCTCTGTGCAAAATAAACAGTTGTTAGAATATATTTGTGCATCCATTTCTCACCCTGTCTCTGGGAAAATGATGTTCTTTAGATTATCCCTTGCTCCTTGTAATGCAAACACTATCACATCTACAAAGAAATCAGAGGGACTCAGCCTGTGGAACATAATTTAGAGACTTGTTTACTGTTCTCCCACTGGATTTACAAACACAGTGTGTTCTATTTGTCTCCTTCTAAACTGACTTACACAAACACCCCAAAATAATTCTCCTGAACTGAATGTGTTTAAGTTTTCCTGTGGTCACAGAGACATTTTATTCTTTAAGCAGTTACCACATGCATCCTAAAAAAAGGTATTTAAGATTTAGTATTAAATAGGTTTTAAAGAGAAATCCTAAAAACTCTTGGTGTAGACTTTTCCCTGGCATGCAAGATTGATCTTGCATAGCTCACAGACTGCTGGAAACCAATGTTTATTATTTACCCAAGATATGAATTATATCCTTATATGAGGATATAATACAAAGTTTAGAAACCTTCAGAGAGTTTTTATGATCAACCAGGAATTTTAAACCCCTCCATACTTCTTAGCTGTGGGAAAACATGGGTTACAGTCTGTTCTGCTTCTCAATGCTCTTCTTTCTTTCCTCCTACACCAGTCTCCCTGGGGCTCACATTTTAAATCTGTATCCAAAAAGCAGCCTGGCAGTAAGGCAGCAGTTACCAGTCAGAAAGAGATCGTCAGAAATTGTCAACAGATAGCCAGCAAAATTAATGTCAGGCAGTGTAGCTGGTTGCAGTAAAAACAGGGTGTGTTGCCAAAGAGAAAAGGAAAATAGTGAAAGCTGTTTAAGGGTTGTCTTCTATTCTACTGAATCAGGAGTTTAATGATGCTAAAGACGAGCAGAGAGGCCCTGTGCCTACCCCAGAGCAACAGCAGGAGCTTTTTACTGTCTTCTTTTTGCTGGGAATTTGCTGCCTACTGGAAATAGGAATACCTACATCCCAGCATTGTCCTACTCGAAACCTCATCATGCAGTAATGATAGCATTTGACAAAGGCTCCAAATTAATTACAGCTACAGGTTTAGCCTTTGCCTGAAACTGACACTCAAACTCTTTCTCTAAGTATTGTAAGCAAAGATACTTCTTGGGGAAAATAGGGGTATTGATAGGAAATTTGACTTCTGCTCCTTTCTCTCAGTCTCCTGCTTGCAAAGAGACTTTACTGCAGCTGCTAAGGTCCTGAAGCAATGTCACCTGCAGCAACGTCACCTGTTCTGCTGAGCCTCTGGAACCAGCAGTGAACTGGTCTGTATGCTCCTCTACAACTAAGTAAGCCAAGGTTTGTCAGCAAACTGGTCTCATGGCTTATAATATATGAATATGAGCATGAACTTAAAAACCTTCCAAATTATATATTGCATTCATCTCTTGATAGCTAGATTTCAATACCTTTGTGTACCTTATATCACTAGCTAAACATTAATTTCATTTATGTCTTACCTGTATTTGCAACATCCATAATTTCTCATTGCCATCACAAATATTTAATCACGATTTTTATCTCTTGGGACAATTGTACTTCTAGATCATCAAAACCACAGATGTCAGAACTACCCAGCCTTGCAGCTCTTGCCAAAAGAGTCCCAGGCCTCTGTAAACACATTCTAGTCCAACACACTGAGGTGTGTCAAGACCATCACCTTTTACCCAATTAGTAAACACAATTGATCTGTGTGGCAAAGAGAAAAGGCTCTTGCTTCCATTATGCCAACTAATAAATTTCTTATAAACAAGTCTCTCAGGAGGGACCAGTTCTACACCACTTGCACCATTATCTTTAATAGAAACCTTTCCATAAGCAACACAAGTTCAATCTAAGCATGCTTCTCAAATCCTCTTCATATTCAAATTGCAGACTGTGCTTATGGAGCAGAAAATATTCCTGTTCTCCAAGATTAAATCAATGTCACTAACAGAAATAAGCTGTGCAAGATTAATGACATAGAGCATCAACTCACAACCTTCTTCTACAGCAGAATGCTGTGCAATATGAAGTTGCAGCTGGCCTTAGTTCTCAATGCTACATGCTCTATTTTTCCCATTCTCCTGGCAGTGGTACCTTAGTGGGGCAGATGTTTTACCCTGCTGCTTGAGCCAGGCTCTGTTTCCTCGAGTCTTTTAAGGTTAACACAGCTTTCATTTCCTAGTTAACCTCAAATGAAATCTCAGTGCAATCTTGACACTTTAATGCTTCTCTGAGATCCATTGTGCTACCTGGCTACCTGAGCATGTAGGACATTTAAAAGAAGCCATTGCCAAATTGCCAGCTTCCTTCTCAACACCACGTGAAAAATGTCATAGAGAGAAATCCATGGCTTCTGCCACAGTCTGAAAAACAGGGTGGTCAGCACCCAAAATCATGTGATTGCACTGAGCACTGGACACTCCTGCCAAGGACTGGAGCATTTGGAATAGAAATTCCACCTTCTCCCATGGATGGGGTCTCAGTGTTACATTTGATGTAATGCAGATAATAAATAGGAACTGAAGATTTTGTTCTGAATGTCTGGAGCACTCTCTAATAATTGATAATTTCCTGGTATTTCTGTGGCATTCAGCAATGCAGAGTCTCTTATTACTAGGATTCTTTGAAATAACTGTGATTGTTTTGAGGTCCATCCTATAAAAGAAAACCATCCCACCTATCCTTTGTAGTTTGTGCAGTGATCATGTTACTACTGGCTCCATTAAAAATTAGCATTTTGCTCATGGCTGATCCAATGCCAAATATTTCACTAAATAGCAATAATCAAAATCCATTAAGTCAGTGGACCAGTTGTGGCTTGTTTTCCCTAGCTTTTTACTGTTCTGTTTCTCATTAGTAAGAAGGCAGATCTGTTCCTCATAACTTTGTTAACATTTATTTGAAAGCTATCTGCTATAGAGGCCATCAGAGTTCCCGGGAAATACAAATAAAGACCAAACCAAGCAACTTATTGAGACTAGGTTTCTAAATTTGCTTATCTTCCAACTTCTGGTCACCATGACACAGGGCAGATGGCTAAGATTACTTTCAGTCTGATTTGATTACTACTTGTTTTTGTGTCTTCTGCAAGGGAGCACATGAGACCCCACACTGAGTTAGCTGGGAAGAACCTTGTCCTAACAATGTCACCAAGGGTATCTCATTACTCCAGGACCCACTGCATTCTCCAATCCTCCTAGTAGCAAAGAAACATCAAAAGTCAGTGTACATAGTTGAAATTCAGTCTAAATTGAGCACCTGAAATAGATAGTGTAGATATTATCTATTAAAAATAGAAATCTCATGGCAACAAGCACAGTAGAAATAGCAACAATACAGTTTCAGTTGGGGATGGAAAACTCTTAACAGTTCAGATTCAGGACAGGGGTTTAGCATTTAATACTTAGGCTTGCAACACACTTCACTAGGACTTCAGGCAAACCCATCTTTTTCTTCCTGTTTTCTATTTCTGCCTCTATTACTCCATGTTTAGCATTTAGAAAGCTCCCCAAACCTCTCTCAGCTTTGGTCTGCCTGGTGCAATACATGCAGGGACTCAGTTTCTGCCTTAGGCAGTTTTCATTCACTGAAGGAAACAGAAGCATTTTGGCTGCCAAGACAAATTGCATCTTCTCATAGCTAACACCAGGAGCTACAGGGGAAATCCACTGATTCATTCTCTACACCATGAAAACTGCTTGGCAGAAGCAGTGTCCCACTACTGTGTGGTGAGGCCAGGGCAGTACCTGAGATTCTATCTGCAGGTTCATCAACATCCCAAGATGAGAAGTCCCTAACTTTCCAAAGCTCTCACTTTCTCAGAGAGAGGGATTGGAACCCAGGCCATTTGTGCCTTAAAGAAAGCAAGGATGTGTAAGACTTCTCATGCAGTGGGAAGCCAACCAAAGGAAGTTGCTCATTGAATATGAAAATCTTCACAAACAGAATAGGAAATTCAAATCACTAAATGGATAGACTAAATCTGCTTTAGCTTTTTAATATTTTAAAGGTTTTGCCAGCAGTGCAAGAGGAAGTAGAGAGCCAGATAGTTGTCAGTCACAGTTTCAAGGAGAGCAGACGACTGAGAATTTGGTTACTCTGACTTATGCTGAACCCTACTGTTCACTCCCTTTTCTCTCAGCTACTCCATTTCTCTGTTATTTGTCTAGGTTGTAAGAATTTCAGAGCACAGCTCAAACCCACCTTATTTCCTCTGCAGCTTGTCAGTAATACAAAAAGAACAAAAATCGCAATGGCAGATTCAGCATGAACCTTCTGGTCTATAAGGAGCATATCTACAGAGGCAAAAACTTGCAGTGGGTGAAATCCATGTGTTATTTCAAAATCTAAAAAGATAATCCAAGCAGGTGAATAAACCAACCCAGATGAATACATTACAATATATAATATAATACAACAATACTAACAACATAATTTTAGAAGGCTAATCCAGATAGGCTGTTCTGAAGGAGTATGAGTGTGATACATATCTGAGGCTACTGCATAAACCCAGAGCAGGTAACTGACACATTGCAACTTCTTCTAACTAACATCAAGCTGCTGGCAAGCTTTTAGGTGGGGGGACAGCTTTTTCCATTTCAGAACTTTGGTGTGCCAGTTGTTTAGGAGCAGATCAGGGCACTTAACCCATCAAACTCCTGGAGCCCATTTGCCTCCTCCACACCTCTGCCAGGACACACAGAAAAGCCTGTTGGTGCTCCTGCAGGGCTGTGCTTGCCCAGCTCCTAAAGTCGGGTGGGAAAGGATGCAGAGTTTCCTTTGTATTTCTTTCTTTAAAAAGGATTCAATATATTTTTGCTTCCTTAAAGTACTTGGTGGGGAGAATGTTATCCTCGATCAAATTTTGAAAAGTGATGGTGATATTTTAGCATGTACCCAAAATTCTTATCTAGCTTGCTTAGGATGCCCTGTCAGCGTCAAATAACCACAGCCTCCATTGCCTGTCTAGAACATTTGGCTTTCACAACTCTTTGGCACAAGACGGTCTTTTCTTCCGAACTTCTCACCCATCAAGTTTCCACATTTTTCCAATTTCCTTCTTTTAAGGTGGGGCTTGGCGCCCCCTGGCGGTCGTGGCGGGCCTGGCTGTTCTGCAAGGCAGACGTGAAGGAAGAAGACAAAGACGTGATTCTTTGCCCGCCAGTTTCTCAGTTATGTGGACTCCTGTAATTTTTAACTTTTCAGCCTTTAAGAGTTCTTAAACACAGCACCAGACAGCTCTGCTGTGCATACTTTAAATTAAATAAAATATAGTCTCCCTGTCCTGTTTTCAGCTGGAATAATTTTCTTCCTAGGCACTGGTACAGTGCTGTGTTTTGGATTTAGGATGAGACTGCCGGTAACACACTGATGTTGCTGAGCAGTGCTTATTCTAACTCGAGGACTGCTCGGTTTCCCATGGTCTGCCACTAAGGAAGTGCACAAGAAGCTGATGGGGAGCATGGCCAGGACAGCAGAAGGACACTGGCCAAAGGGATATTCCATACCAAGCATCATCATGGCCACTATAAAAACTGTGGGGAATTGGCTGGGAGGGACCAACTGCTGCTAGGGAACAGGCAAGTCACTGGCTGGTGGGTGGTGAGCAACCCTATTGTGTTTCTTGGGATTTATATCTCTCTGTCTTCTTATTACTATTATTATCATCATCATGATTATTATAATGTTTTACTTTGTTTCAATTGTTAAACTGTCTTATCTCAACCCAGGAGTTTTAATTTTTTCCCCTGATTTCCTGCCCATCCCACCAAGGGGTTAGGGGGAGTGAGTGAGCAGTTGTGTGGGACTTAGTTGCTGTCAGTACCCCCAGTGTACTGGGGATAAATCACATTGCTCCTGTTGGCAGATATTTTAATTGCATGAGTGTGTCTAGGTTCCAAATAGCCTTGGAGAGGATATTTCTCTCTTTATTACCTTCACAGAGAGGATTCTGTGACAAATGTCCTCACATCAGCAAGATTTTGGAAGGGGAAGTAGGTTAAATGCAGCTTTTAAAAGCCACCATCTCTGCCCAAAGTCACATGCAGTAATCACCAACATGCTGGCTGAAGAACATATAGAAAGGTAGGTTCCATAAAGGAGCATGTATTATAGCTCTTTTTATCTGTCTGGAAGCTCCCTCTTCTCTGAGGGTTGTCCTGTCTTCCTTTTTCCAGATAGCGGAGTTGTAGCCTGAAATCTTTTTACTAGTTCTATATGCATCTGATTCTCACAATTTTGTCATCATTTCTGAAATGTATATTTCTCTATCTTGCAAAAAACAGTGAGAACAAAGTAAAATGTGATAACGATCTTCAGTGCAAGAGCCCATTGTGTTGGTGCATCACCACCCTCCCCTCCGCTGCCCTGTCCCTTCTAAAAGTGACCTAAAACATTCATTCATGACACCAGCCCCAGCGTGGACTCCAGGCTCTGATTTGGTGCCCAGATTTATTCCTGAAGGAATAGGGACATTCAGATGTTTCATGAGGTGCCAGGGCAACCAGTGTTCAAGGCAGAGAGGCCATCTGAAGTCACCAAGCCAAGCCACCAAGCAGGAATGTGCAGGAGGAAATCTCATGCCTGTCTAGGGTGGCAGCACCTTGTGCTAAGTGACAAGACAGGAAGCTCCCACACTCAGTATCCAGAGCCCTGAAATAATACCTTTTGAAAGCAGGTGTTCAAGGCAAGAAAGGCTCAGTCTTCTCTCCAGCAGGATCACTTGGTGGTAATGGTATCACCAGCATATTTGAAAGGTCCATAAATTAGTGAAGG
Source organism: Grantiella picta (assembly GCA_013397955.1). Taxonomy (NCBI): domain Eukaryota; kingdom Metazoa; phylum Chordata; class Aves; order Passeriformes; family Meliphagidae; genus Grantiella; species Grantiella picta. The sequence continues at coordinate 807,631 of VZRM01006908.1, forward strand.
GGATTAAGGACTGGACTATAATAACCCTAGATATCCTTAACAGTTTCAGATCTCTCTTTTAAAACCAGGGAACAGAGAGTCAACAAAGTCTCTCAGAGGCTAATCACAATGACCCTTCTATGGAACCAAAAATACTGTTAGAATAGAAGATTTTAGCCAGATCAAATAATAAGGCAGACAAAGCCAAATTTTGCTTCCAGTTCTTCAGATTTCACATTACATATGGGAGAAGTTCCCAGTCTTGGCATATAATTAATATGTTTCAAGCAGATTTTGGATCATCTTCTTATTTCCTGTGTGGTCGCATAGAAGCACAAGTTCTCAAAATGAGTGGGAACATTTTGTTACTTCTTACTCAAAAATGGATGGTGACAGCAATCCTCCATGTCCCATCCTGCCACTCACAATGAGAAGCCCACAGTGCCAGACCTGAGGCTGCAAAACCAGGGAAACAGAAAAGCCTCTCACATGCAGTGATGAGAAGAACGCCTTTTCTGCGATTAGTGCTTCCCCTTTCTGCTGAAGCAATGCCACAAAAATGCATTTTAAACAGAATTTTCCTTGCACTAGCACTTGGGCATGTAGCCAAAATGCCGTTCTCTTAGTTTCTCTTCTGGTGCATCAGAAAGAGCAAATCATGGTGCTTGCATCTTTTTTTTTCCCCCATAAAACAGTCAGAAAACAGGGATTCTGTTCCTGAAAGAGGAAGTTCTGAAAAATAAAGCTGGTACTGTCCAAGTTCCCTGTAACACTTACAGGTCACTGTAAACATCCTGATCTTACTTTGAATCAATGGTTTGAGATTAATAAAATTTCAGCAAGTAGGAACACCATAGGTAGAATGACCATGTGGACCTGATAGCAATCCTGCAGGGATAATAATACCAGAAATTTGTATTTTGCTTTGAGTTTATTTTCTTTTTTAAAATTATTTAAATATAAGCAAACCCTTTTACTGAGAAACCAAAATAATCAAGAGATCTGTCAAAGCTTCTTGATTTTCTCTTTGAAGATAAATAGGGTGCTTTTATGGTCATATACAGAGTCTTCTGCTAGGTAACTTCAGTCCATTGGAGACACTGAGAGTCTCTGAAAGTGCCCAAAGGGACAGGAGACCAGCTTTAATCAATTGCAGCTAATACACTGTGCAACATAGAGAGACTGGGGAGAATAATTCCACATGAGATGGAAAAAGTACTGTATTCCTTACAATTACCCATCTTCAAAGGAAATAAAGGCTTTGGTAGTATAAAAAAAAGTAAGAGTGGTGCTGTAGTTATGCTATATTTGCTGTATCCTGTGTGAATTAATTTCATTCAAGTATGAACTGTGCTTGTGGCTTTCTAATTTACATTATGTGTCTGAAAAAGTTTGTATAGTGTCTTTTGAGAAGAACTTGGGGTTTTGGACAAATTGAATATTGTTCTCTCTTTCATGGAGATCATCCGGAGCCAGTCAATGACTCAGTTTTCTATAGCCCTTTTAAAATTTCATTTTATTTTTAGAGTGTAGAACTTTTTTTTATTAGTTGGAGCCTATTTTTTTGCAGAGACATATTGTTTAAGAAATCACAAGTGGCTTCACATAAACACTCAGGAAGGATCAGAGACTGGGAAAGCTGTAGAGGCTGTAGGAAAATCTGAGGCTGGAGCATAGCACTGTAACACAATGGAATATATTACAGCACGTAGCAGATTAAGTGGAAGAGCTACTTGCTGTTCAATGTATCACACCTCTTTCCCATGCTTGTGACTTTGGGAAGTGAAGGGGGGAGCTGGGAGCTGCATTTGCTGCAGAACACAGCAGCAACAGCAAGACACAAACAAATTTGCTGTGCTCAGCCATGACAGAGCAATACTCCTGCTTCCCTGGGCACGGGACAAACACTGCTGTCTCTCATAAAATGCAAGCCCTCCCGTGTGGGCTCCAGCTCCAAACTTCAAATTCCCAAACCCTCTGACTCTAAGGACCGGGAAAGAGAAGCCTGAAGCCTGACCCCACTGAGGGTTTTTCCCTCTCTCGAGGACATCCCCAGACAGGACCACAGAGGGAGTCTCTGGAGAAGGCAAACTTGATTTGTTTATTGCAGCTTTCTAACAGTCACCATCCCATCACTCTCCATCTACAGCATGAGGTTCTCATATCCATTTCCACTTGCTTCAGCTCTGTAGAAACAGTTGTCTGTGTCAAGGGCAGCAAGTATACTGTCATAGGTGTCTGGGTAGCTACTTCTATAGGTCTCATAACATACTCTCATGCTCTCTGGTATCAAAAATAGTAGACAACCTGGCTTATTAAAAAAATAAAATAAATTTTAGAGGCACAGAAATCTGCCTTGCCAGGGCTTTTGAGGCCAGGCATGTGAGTTGGGCAGCTCAGGAGCAGTGCAGCTCTGTTCACATGGGGCTACACCCATGTAAATCAATGCAAGTAATCCAATGCTGTCACTCTGAGTTACCTCAGATGTCTCTGCACCTAAGGCAATCTGTACCTTGAAAATCTTCCCAAAAACAATAAGGAGCTATTAAGAGTAACTCATACACTAATCCCCAAAGGAGACCAACCCAGAAGTGTTGCAACCCAGTTCATGGAAAAGGAACAAGAACTTCAAAGCCCTGCAGAAGGCTTTGGGCAAAGCAGTACCTGGTTTCAAGGCTCCTGTTTCCTGGTGGAGCCCTCTGCTCTGAGGAGGGATGCAAGGCTGCAGGTGGCTCGGGAGAGCAATGGATGCCAAAGTGCAGGATTTGGAGACTCAGGCTGCCAACCAGGACCTGCTAACATAGTAAATACTTAGAAAGGCAGTGTATCTGAAGATGCTGTTGGCAAGGTATTTCAGTTCTTTTGTTCATTTGGTGCCCGTGGTAATTTGTCTAAAGTTTGAAGTTTGCCATTTGGTAATTTTTGCGTAGCTAACAAGAACTAACCCAAGCTCTTGATATCCTGTAGCTCTCTTTCTGTGTTTAGTTACTCCAGAAACACTGTCTTCCAAACATAGCTACTAGAGAGCCTCCAAAACACAAGACATTCACTGTATATAAGCACAGAATAGACTAGCACTTATGAGTGAAATGAGTTGAACATTTTTTATCGCAGTGTGAAATTCATCAGATATCTTCAAATAACCACTCACTGTTGGTCTGTTTGGTCCCATTGGAGTAATATGTGAAACTCCCATTAACTAAACAAGGAGCACATCAAAAAAGCTGTTTACCATTCACACTCCACTTGTCTTCTGAAGTAAGTGATGCTCATACATGCTCAAGTCTATGTGATCAGGAGCTCCACAAGCAGGAGTCTCTCTAAAGCACAAAAGTATGTTAAAAACCCCCCACACTTTAGTCTCTCTTACTTGATTCACAGTCAGAGGCAGATTTTTTTCTTCTATCAAAGAGTAAAAAGAGCTGTCAGAAGTAGCAGAAATGTTTTCCATCTACAATATTTATGCTCATTTCATTGCTGCAGAAGTCCAGATAGGATGAACCTAAGAGATACCTTGGCTGAGCCTTTCACTGCAAACAATACACCGTGAGCTGGGAGGACTTTTCTGCACAGAGGAAAACAGTGTCTGGTGGCTGCTTTACAGGAGGACTTGCTGCACCTTCTTTATCACACTTCTGCACCTGTGAGCTCTCTTCATTACTTCATCTTCCTCTCTTCATATACAAGTTACTGTGAACTGTTCTGGAATATTGCATAATGTCTTTTATTAATAAGAATTTACCCACAGATGGAACCTGGTATTAGATGAGGCAATGCTATCTGTCTACCCTGACAGGTTTGTGAACTTTGAGAGATTCTATTATGCACTTGATGGAGTTTTATCTTCTTGTAGAACATAAATTGCAGAGGATCACTGAACAATGTATTTTGATTGCAAAGTCTTTGGGCTGAGACCATGTCTTGTACAAGCAGAGCTTAGTGCACTAGGGACCTCTTTTAGTCTCTGTCCTCCAGATACCTCTGTGATGGAAATTCTAAATATTATCAGTCCACAAGACTGAATTATTCCCGAGCTGTTCCACTCCATAAAGTTGGTATAAGCCACTTGGTGTTGTATCTGCTGCTTTACAAAGTTAAATATTTGTGCTTTCACTACAAAAGCACAAGGAAAAGGTTAAAACTACATGCCCGAGGAGAAACACAAACACAGAGACACATATCCAGGTGTTTACAGAAATACTGAACTGAGAAAACTCAGCTGCTGCCTGTCTCTAAAGTCATTGAATCTTCTGTCATCAGACCACCAACTTCCTACAGCGCTCCAGCCCTGCTATGTTTCCATCAGTGCATCTAACCATTGCCAGCAGGGTGCAGACCACGCTCCCCCATCGCCTCACTCTTTGGTGAGCACTGCAGTGGCGGAGAGATGAAGACGCCCTCAGCTCCAGAAAAGGGAACCAAAATGAAGAGTCACACTGAGAACGGGTACTTCAGCTGCTGAAAAAACCTACAATCCTGCACCAAAGGAGAATGTGTTGGCATGTTCTCAGATGGGCACTGGTCTCCCCACTGCAGCAGCTAGAAATTTACCATGATGGTTGTCTCAGTTCTCTTCAAGGCACAGGAGACAAGTGTTGAGCTCTGAGCTGGCTGGAAGAGCCAGAGGGTGAAGGATTCAGCTCCTGAGACCAAGCCACAGATGCAGCACATCACTGCCCCATCCTGCTTTTCACAGACCTGTTGGCTACACATAGCTCAGGAAAATCTGCATCTCAGCTACTCAGCACAGATACTCCTTTGGCTCCTGGGAGGGGCTGGTCACCTTAATGTAGGGGTGGAGAGCTCCACAACTGGAGGAACAACTAAAACCAGGTTTTGCCATCTGTGGCCACATGTTTTTGTACCACTGTTTGTTTAATGCCTTCGGAGAGTTCAGCCCCGCCTCTGTTCAGCTATTAGTGCTTTAACAGATCTTCCAGCCATGCAAATCAAATTGTCATTGAATCTAGTCATTTCAAATCAGATTAAGCATGAGTCTTGAAATTAAATACATACAATCAATGGAAGCATTTTACAATTGTACTCTTGGGATTATTTCAGAGATGCAGTTAAAGATTTCCATCAGCTGTAGTTGACTGGATTTACTAAAGAATTTTGTTGTTTTAAAACTGTCCTCTGTTGCCACACATGATATCCAGCTGAACAATCCCCCAGAGCCTAATTTGTATCAACTTTGGAGTATTTTTTGTGCCACACCCTGAAGCACATCTACTATTCTGCAATGCCAAGAGCTGATGCTTGCAAAGGATGTGGAAGCAGAAAAGCAAATGGTAGATACAACTAAGGGGAAGCATATAAGACCATTACCTCCTATAGCTGCAAGCATCTCTTAGTGTTGCACAGCAAGGCATCAGTCCAATTCTATTCAGGTTCTGTAGCCATGATGGGTAGAAGAAGTAAAATGAAGGTTTTGATGACTACCTATAGACACAGCTTTGTGTACTCAGCTTTGTGTACACAGCTTGTAAACTGGGGATTGTCTAGTAGTTCCTTGAGAGAGCTGGAGCAGGTACATCATTCACTTACAGTGAATACATATTCACTCTTAGGAATGTGGTGTTAGTGCACATTGCCTACAATAATGACAGATATGATTTGTCCCTTTGTGATTACTGTGGTGTTTTATAGCTGAGGAGGTGGGAGAATCCAGCAGGACATACACTTGAAAACAGTCAGTGCTGGTGAATGTTTTCAGCAGAACTCAATGGCCTTTGCAAGGACCTTTCTTTACTTACACCATGCCAAGTCACTATTTTGGCACAGCAGAGGGAAAAACAAAGAGAGAGAGTGCAACAAAGAAATTAACAGCAGGTAAGCATAGTTTTTAAAATAAGGCTTGGTGGCAGAGTAAGAAAGAGTAAATAAATTGCTGGAGGACAGGATTTATAAGATCTTTGAAGAGGGAGTGTATCTTGAAGAAACCTTTACAGATATTCTTCCTAGAGAATGCATGAAAGAAAATATACAAATGACCATACAGGGTCAAATCAAAGGTCTATATTACCTGATATCTCATTCTTAGCAGCACCATGAGCAGATTCTCGGGATGAGAGCAGGAGGCTGTGAATGGTACATCCTCTGAATACTCTCCTGATGCCTAAAATTGCTGGAAAAAATTTTGAGACACAGACACGCAGTATAGGAAAAAGGGTATTACCTTGGTTTAATAGGATTCCAGGTGCACCACGACGACCAAGAGAGAGAGCAATCTCCCCGTGTACAATTTTATGGACCCCCCAGATTAGCATACCCATCTAAAATTCTCCAATGAGAAGTCTAACAAATGAAGTAATTGCCCCCTTGTTAAAATTACCTTCCCCCAAAACGGTTACAACTTAGTTTACAAAAACATGTCCCAGTGATGGGGCTCTTTCAAGGTTGGTGCCTCATGCTCTTGAGATTGTGGGGATTGTTTCGTCTTCTCCAAAGAATTCTGAGTGAGGCAAAGCTACAAGGGTTGTAAACATGTAGGGTTAAGATACAGAGAGTAAAAAGTACAGGAATGGGGAAGGGTATAAAGGATATAAAAGAATATAAAAGTATAATGAAAAAAAGGACAAAAACCCCAGCAGGCATCACTCCCAGGCTCAACATATTTCAATGAATCTCAAAGAACTTCCTGATTTATCTGAGGTTTTCTGTATTAATTAACCCTCAGGTACATGGAGTACATGGGTATACAGAGTTCTCTTCCATGTGTCTATGACATAAAGGAAAGTTTCAGCTTCCACCACATCCTTTGGCAGCAAGTGACACCAGCCTAATGCTTCCTGTGTCAAGGACATTTCTATTCCCTTTGAACCCGGAGCTACAGCACAGTCCTCCCATCATATCAGATAATTCTACTTGGAAAAAAATATGATGAAAATTATAATTATACCTGAGACCCAAAGAAAACTAAAGGCCAAGCATGGAAGAGGCCAGTCTGCCCTCGATGGCATTGAGTAGTCATGATAATTCCGCACCGCTTGCAGTGTAAATATGGCTGGAAGGACCAGCAGTGCAAGACCAGCCCAAGATTTGACAGTGTGAAATGTAGCAGAACGGTGAAGAATAAAAGAATGTAACTTTCAGCTAAACTAAAGATTAATCATTTCAGATCCTGCTACAAAAAGCTGGTGGCTGAGATGAGGAGCCTGTAAAAGAGCAGTCAGAAGGAGAAGGGAAGTTATTTCCTGCCACTGATTGAGGAAGATTTTAGCCCCAATGAGTTCTTCGAATCTCCATTTTCTGCACTGGAAATTCCTGCCCCTAAATTTTGCCAAGTAGCAGATGCATGACTTGCATACTGCATCTGAACTCAGGAGGCAGCTATCTCCCAACACAGTGTTGTGGTTCGACACAGGGAGTGTGGGGAAAACCTTAACAAAATGACAGCAAATTGTGTAGAACCAAGAGAAAAATAGCCAGTGAAAGCTCTCCATTTTTGACACCCCTAAATGCAGGTAGACAACAATTCCCACAAGGAACTGTTCCACAGCATGGGAAATTGTTACAAACAAGGCAAAAATCCTGAGCTGCACCTCAGCAGCCCCTGAGACAGGTATATATAAACACACCCCCCTCACAGGAGCTTTTTTATGCTTCTCTGCTGCTGTGGCAGCAGAGAACTCTGCAGCTTTATGTCCATCATCTCCTGATGGGGAGAAATGCTTATAGCTCATGAGGGACCTCTTTGTCCTGAAACAGCTTTTTGCCAATCAATTTCATTGGCATTATGAGACCGTGTCAGTGTAGCAGAACCTAGCCAGCTCTTTACTTGTTTTGAAGCACATTGATCTCAGCAAATCTACAGAACTAACCCACAGTCCAAAATCAATGGATGAAACCCCCAAATACTCGTGTGTCCTCATACAACAGTGAGTGACAGCACAATTTCAGAGGGAGTGCAATTCTATTTACAGTTGAAAAGATCCCAGCAATGAAAGACCTGGCTATAGCCCAAGTCTAATGGACTTTATTTAAATATCCACACCAGCCCTGGAACACAGCTGCTCCTGTCTCAACCAGTGTAACAAAAATGTCAACTTTGGTGGATTTTCTACCCTTCATCTCACAAATCAGATAGAACAACAGTGAACGGCGTAGTTCATGTAAACCTTCACCTTTAAGAAAGCAAGTTAGCAGGCGAAAAAAAAAACCTTAAATTAATCTGCAGGCTGTGGTACAAAAATAAAAAATCAACACTTTGGCTTGCTTTTTATTTCCTGAGCCATTGTCACAAAAATAAAAAATTATGGGTGGTGAGAGATTTGCTCCTGAAGGACAACAGGAAGCAAATTAAATAGTTGTGAAGTTTTAAATTTGTGAAGTTTTAAGTCTCATCTGGGCACACAAAGGCAAAATAAGGCAACACATGTATTTACTTCCAGCCTCCCACAGCCCTGCATGCTGTGGATGGGAGCTTCTCCAGCCTTGAAATTACTGTGATGCGCTGAGGTGCCCATGGCTCAGACCCTGGTGGCTTCTGCTGAAACACCTTATGGGCTCCCTACACCTACATTTGGGTCAGACAGTGGCACTGGATTTAAAATAATCCAAATTATCTATGTCCTTCTTGCTGTTACTCAATGTTTATTCATTATTCTGACCAAAAAATGCAGAGCAACAGCACTGTAAATCTTTGGAAATGTATCTGTGGGACTCTAGTTTTTTTTGCTTCCTTTGACTTTCCTTCTTCCCTGATAGCTTATAATACTTTTATATTATTACTCAAGCTTAGCATTTTAGGTAAAATGAGAGCAGTTTTTTGCATGAATCTGCAAAATTGATCCTGTGTGTCTCTACTGGCAGCCACTCACAGTCAGACTCTATGCACCCTAATGCTGGAAATGCACTTACCCAAATTAGATATCCCATTGCAGCAGTGCTTGCTGATAGCGGAGCAGATCTGCTCTGCCTGCACCCTGGGAATCAGCTGGCTATGCCTTATCTTTCAGGAGATTGAATTTGTGACATTTTTTATTCTAAGGCTCAACTGTCAAGAGGCCAGAATTGTTTGTCAAGTCAGCTTCCTGAATAATGGCAAATCCCTGACATTGTCAAATGAGTTTGAAGGTTCGCTGTAGCAAAGCTGCTTTACAGAACTCATTCTTTTATTGCAGTCCTTACCTTTACATCTTGGTTTTCCCATGCACTTTGAAGGCAATGAAAATAAGGTAGCCACCAACCTAATCCATTCCACACACTGAATGACATTGCAAGCTCAGCAGGCATCGCTTGCAAGAACTCTCTTGTGAAATAAATATTTTCTTCTAAAAAAAGTATTGGTGCATTTGCGTATTTCCTCTCAGAAGCATAGAGGGAGCTATGCCTAGGAGAAAAAAGTAATAAAGGAATAATTTTGCTGTGGTAATAGCCTATCTGGACGGCACAGTTAAAATTTGTGCTGTTTCTCTCCCTTGCTGTGATACCACTGAGTGCTTGAGCTAACCTGTTACCCTGCTTGGGGAGGGACTGAGCTGTGATGTACCAGCTCCCTCTAAGGAGCTTTGGAAAAGGGGCAAACCCCTGACTCCACAGGAGAACACTCACCCACACAGCTTTAGTGCCCAGAGCTGCTCTCCAACAGCCTCTGCAGTCACAGCTCTGCCTGTTCGAGGGTGCTGGCATGACCTCGGCAGCTAGTGGTCCTTCCCTGGTGTCATGGTGCTACACACTGCCATGGAACACACCAAAGCCACAAAAATTCCTTTCTCCTGCAGCAGCTGCTTTTACCATTGGCAGTATTGCCACAGCAATATCACTAAACAGATTTGTGGCAGAGGGGCTGCTTCTTCAGCTTTGCATCGCTGGAATTCTGAGTGTTAGCTTCTCAAGCACAGATCTCTGCTTCGTGGGGTAGAAAATAACCCTAAAACCCACTTGTAACACTCTCCTTGGCTTGGGGAAATGGAACACCAGACACTACTGAGCCCCTAAGGTAGCAAAATGCTTTCATTTAGGCTCATGTCCTACTGAATGAAGGCTTGGTCAAGGCACAAACTGCATAAATGTTTTAGTGCAATGAAAGAGATCATTTCTGATGGCAACTGGGAAGGGTTGTGGTGGCTGCTCTATATCGCCACTTAGGAATCTGTGCTCACACACCAGCCTGGGTCTTCAAAGTTTGCCAGTTTATGTGCCAGCACGTTGGATCTACACAAAACACAAAGAGGAGCCCCACTAAGAAATTATCTCTGTTTTCACACCACACTTTAAACGTGGAGATGCAGCAAAGCCTTCTTGGTTCTGAAGGTCTTATTCACTGTGCTTTTCATTATGAGTATGAATCTGCATAAATCTGTAACAAAGCTTAAGTACAGAACAATATGTCCTTATTTTTGACCCTGAGAGTGGCATCTGATGTGTTTTTGCTACTGGCTGCTGGTGTGTGCCAGGTGCAGGACTCTGAGTGTCATGTCCTACCTCACCAGCAACAGGGAGACTGGCAGAGGTGAAGTTTTCAGAAAGAAAATAAAAAAGAATGGTTCCAAATCAGCACTAAAGTTCAGTCAAGACCAAATTTGCAGATTTTGAGGAAAGGCACTGAAGTAGAAAAAGATGGAGAAAGCCTAAAATTTGGGTAGCAAATAACCCAAACTCCTTCTGCAAAATCTTCCATTGAAAAGGCAGCTCTGGCTGTCATTTCCATCCTCTACATCAGCCAGTTATTACTTAACATCTTTCCTGAACTGTAGCACTGAATATTTGGAGCAGCTACAAAAGACCTTTATGAGTATACAAGCATACTCAATCACTGTTAAGTAGATTCCCCAGACAGAAAACAAAGTGTGCTGGTTGTGTTGGATGACAGAGTTGGATGCAGCATGAATCATACTGGTTTGACCAAGGCACTGCAACAGCCAGGGAGTCCAGAGGAGTTCAGCACTCAGAAGGTACCCCAGGATATAACCAGATATTACAGATGATTCATACAGATGATTCTGCTCATTCAAAACTTCTATTAATTAAAAAAAAAAAAACAAAAATTCAATTTCATTGGCATTATGAGACCGTGTCATACTCAAAACCAAACAAAATACAACATACATCAAAACCAAACAAAAACCCAAAAAAACCCAAACCCGCAAAACAAAAGTTGAGCAGTTTTGAAAGTCCAGCCCTGTCTCAGGAATCCTTGAAATGTGATGCTGTCTTGGCACTGATTCTTCTTTGAAGAGAAGGTCTTCACAAAGGCCTGCACCCCAACTTTCCTGAGTTAAGCAATTTCTTCCATAGTGCCAGGAAAATGCACCCATCTGTTTTGTTTTAGAGAATATTGTAAATCCCAGGGCCAAAAGTGTGTAGCAGTCAGTTGTGGTGTGTTTTGTGTGCATCAGCCTTCTGGTGTTCAATGAACTTCAGACTCAGTGACCTCTCAGCCACTATGCTTAAGGAATTTCCTGTAAAATTGTGATAAGGAAATATTTAGCTGTTTTTTCATATGTTTGCAATAACATATGTTGTGGGACATTTTCTCTGTGCTCCCAAATGTTCACTCATTCAAGAAGACACATTGAAAGAGGGAACCTCTCTGTCCTTCAGATCCCAGGTTAGCTAGTGGTTTGATAATCAGAAGGGAAAATCTGTATTTTGTTTTTAACCGGGTGTACGTAGTTTGGAATTGGACTAACCATAAGGACAAATTTGCAGAGATACTGTGAATACAAAAAAAGCACTTAAGAGAATTAAGACAATTCAAGACACACGGAGTGATTGGTGATATACTCTGCAGCCTGTAGCTGTTTTTATCTACTGATGATACTCATTATTTACAGCAGCTGGTAAACCTGACTGGTTTACTACCATGGCCAGTTCTGACTTGTTATTTTCTCTCATTTGACCCCCATGTCAAGTAAGAGATGGTCTGTGACCTTAGAAGTTATTGCTTTTTGTCAGAGAAATCATAAATTCTGTTAAATGATTGTTAAAATCTTCTTCTTTTGTTCACAAAATCAATAGCATCTAATAAAAAAAAGTGCTGTAATTTTGAGAACAGATCTGACATTGCTTTTACTTGATAAAAGACAAACTTATTAACAAAATTAGTGTGCCCAGAGCAAAATTTTTTACAACTGTCCAGTAAAGAAAAAGATTACAGCACCACATATAATAGATCCAGCCATCTTTCCCCCAGCCAGCTCGTTCACTCTGCCTCTCTCCTTCATGTGCATTGATCTTCCCGAGCCCAAATTCAAGTGCATTCACTGCAGATTCACTGCACTGTTTGGCCATTGGTTTCCAATGCTGTTCTTATGTCTTTTTTAAATGAGAGAACATTTTGCTTTTCCTCAAACTATCACATATTCCCCATCCATCCTAATTTGTAAAACATGTATTTTCCCCATCCATCTATATTCCATCCCACGTACCTCTTTGATCATTGTTTTTATGCTCTCTACCTTTGTTTTCATCTCAGGCTGCTGCTCTCCTATTCAAACAAAATGTCTAGCACTGAAGTGTGACTGGCTTTCTTAGTTTCTGCCTGAAATAAAAACAAGTCGGGCTCAACAGCAGGTTTATAGCTTTTTTGCTCAAAATGTTCTTACTGTGAAAAACTCTCCTGGTTCTGTGTGTGTAGCAAATCTCCACAGGGGCAGGCACAGCCGGATTTCAGTGCTGGCTGTCTGGCAGAGTAAGGACCCTCGCTCCGGCGCCTGTCCCATGCACAGCCCAGCTCCGCGGGACATTGCTACACAGCCCGGGCCCAGCTCCAGAAGAAGTTGGGACACAGCCAGGGCTGAGCTATATAGGGAGCTGGGATGCAGGGAGCTGGTGGGCAGAAACATGCACAAAGGTAGAGAGAAGCAATCTGGACATACAAGATCCTGCTGATCCATCCCTTCTCTGCCCTTCTAGAAGAAAAAGTAGCAGAAGCCTCTGTGGCAAGTCCTCCACCACTTGCAGAGGTTTTCAGGATGGACACTGGAAAAAAAATTTGGGAGATACAGCAGAAACAAAGGATGAGAAAGGAGGGCATGTGTATGCTCATCAATTCCCAGCAGGGATGAGGTTGAAGTGAGAACTTCCTGACGACCTTCAACAAGCTACTGAAGCATGAACATAGCTAATTGAGAGGCAGAGTGATTGCCGACAGTACACTTACAGACTCCAGGTTAAAAAACCACAGAAGAAACCCCAAAGTGATATGTGAAATTATACAGAACACAGGCAGAGACGGTTAAGGAGATAAGCCTTCACCACAATCAGCAGCAAAATGCTTGTATGTTAATTTAGCGACCAGAGCTGAAGGGCTTGAACCTTTTTGCTTTCTAAAGCCTTTGCAGCAAACAGACATTTTTGCAGCAAACAGAATTACAGGAGGCTGTTAAACACTGGCAATAAACTATCCCCAGACATATGCAGGGGTCTCGAGTGTTGGTTAATAAACTGTAAAATTTCTTTCACTCTCATATGGTTCTTTGCAGATTGCTGCATATTTTCCTTGTGATGTATGCAAATTTTTATTTATCCTTACGAATTTTAACTGAACCTGCCTCCAAATAAACTGTCCTCTCTTTAATTTCTTAGAGAGAAAAATGTATTTCAAAAAAAGATAGCCAGTCTGGCTTTTGTTGTCCCATTGCATGTGTGTTCGTGCGTGTGCATGTGCATGTACGTGCATATCTGGGAGTGCTACAGCAGGTGTTACCCAAGGATGTGTTGACACTGATATTCCTGTTTATTCTCAGAGCAGTCATTGTGCATCAGGTTCATTTATTATCTGACAATAAGGACGGTTTCTTTCTCTAAATCAACCTGCAGGCACATTAGTGTGGAGCTCTAAGATGAATTCAGCAATAATCACCAACTACAGCCTGGTCTGGCACAACCCAGTTTCAGCCACGGGCGCATTACGTACTTTTCATCCAAAGCAAACAGGTAAAAATTAATGTTTAAGTCATCTCCTAGCACTGCCATGCAACATAGATGGTAATACCAATACTTAACATTATAAAATTAGACTAATATTATGTCTTTTAATAACGCAATGATTTCATAATAGAAATATTAATGAGCATCGTCTTTCTTTTATTTATTCTAAACTTATAAAAGTGACACCAATGACAGTAAATGATCTTAAATATGTAACCAAAAAATCACCACTGAGAACCACAGAAATTTTGACCTGTACCGAGGTCCCAGAACTTCCAAATCCTGTGTTCCTTTGTCTGTCTTTAGTCCCTCTGTCCATGGCAGTATTTACTGTCTGTGGTCACATGTTGAGGAAATTTGGATGGTATAAAGGCATAAGAATAACTATAAATTAAGCAAAAATGAGCACCCTGGAGTAGCAACAATAAGAAAACCAGAAGGCTTTTGGAAAGCAGTGTATTTTATTCCCACAACTCATTCTGCAGTCTTCCACTGATGCTATTAAAATACCTCAGCACGAGGCAGTATTTTTATTTTATTGTGCAACAGTGTCTGTTACTGAAAAAGTGGATTGCATTCGCCCAATTCTTATTTTAATTTAGGGAATTTACAGGTAAAAACAGAATACAACATAAACACATTTTGACTATACATGCAAATGTACAACATTGTAACAGCAGCTTTTTTATTAGTCAAAACTGTTTGAATTTCCACAGATTTCCACTAATAAGTCAACAACAGTAAGTGGCAAAACATTTAACCCCCTCCAGGAAAAAGTCCTGAAACAAGAGTCCAGGGCGAGAGCTTCCTACAGCACGTGTCAAACACAGTGTGTGCACTATGGGATCTAAGACTGGAATCCAGGTGGTAAGAAGATCCATATTTTTTGTGGACAGAAAACACTGAGCACAGTGAGGACAGATCAGAACTATGGGTTTCTCGGCAGCCATCTGTATGATTACAATGCAGTTCAATATTGCAATGAGTTCAGTAATACAGCAACTACAAGTCATAGGCACAAACTTCTTTAGTCTAGGATGCATTTGAATAACTGACAAAAGCCCTATCGTATCAGCCTAGAAACAATAAATAGTACTTTTATTGAAAAAATCCCATATGGAGCTTGAACAGAAGGTAAACGTATTTTGGCATACAGCCAGTATCTCTTAAACACAAGCTATACATAACACGTGATGTACAGATCTCCATGCCCTGTCCCCCAGCTCAGCAGCTACAGGCTTTAGTGTGAATGTCCTTACAGCCATCTCTTTCAAAATTCATGGGTGATGCCAGGTCAGCCAACTTCTGCAATCATTCAGAAAACATACTGTCACAGCACCTGATGTTTCTGCCTGCATTTATTGACAAGAACCCAAAGCTCCCCCAGAGAGCAGTTTTCAAATATTCCCTGCTGGGCAAATTGCTCACTTCAGACTGAACGCGCTGGGAGGCTAATGCTGCCTGTTCGGCTGGAGAGAGCATTGGGCTAGGCACCGCTTAATTAGGGCTGTGGGAATAATTGATTTTCAGTTCAGTGGCTTAATAGATAATAATAAATAATTATTAATAACAGCAATAACAATATTAAAAACAACAACAACAAACTTCGTTCATTTTTTCAGGAAATGATAGCAACTTGTTTCAGTCTGTGATCAAGATAGCCCCGATGGCCGCAGCACCCTTTTGGGGTGGGAAATACTCAGATTTAAATCTTTTCTATTTCTTATCTGAGCAAAGGTTTCACCCAAGTACCCCCACCCACCAAGAGGATATCCTCAGGTGAAGAAGCACTCAAACATTTGTTTCCACAGTCTTTCCAGTTAAACAGATGTGGGACAAAATATCAGCACATTCAGCAGAGGCCTCGCTGGAGTACCTGCTTCCCACACAAGCAGCTAGAGCGGCTGAGGGGAGAGGCAGCTCTGCCCCTCACAGCCCACGGGGACAGGGACAGGGTGGTCTGGACACTGGGGAGCTGCTTCTACCAAAGCCATGGATGTCCTCGTGCTGGACACACTGAGCATCCCTGTCCCCAAGCACTCAGCCATGGGATTTATGCGGCAGCTCCTGCCTGCCCACCCGCACTTTCTATCGCTGGACAGCACAGCACAGGGTCAGCGAGGGGAGATGCACACAAAGCCATGGACCAACACGTGGCCAGGATGGAGCAGAACTGTCCTGTAAAAGCAGCCCTGGGAACTCCAGAGAGTTGGTGTCCCCAGTTCTGCTCTCAGCCTCTGCTTATGAGAGAATGGATGGACAGGACTCCTGGGTTCCAGTCCAGGCTCTGATTCATCTGACTTTAGGGTACAAGGAGGGATAACACAAGGCACACACTTTCTCCCTAAATTTTTTATAGCCTTCCCAAATCCAGTCAATACATACCAACATTTCCAAACTTTTTTATTTGCGTCAAGCTAATATTCCAAATGCTACGTGTAGTTAAAGCTCATAGATAAACATCTTTCTTTTGCCAGTCAAAGCTTCTTAGAAGCTCAGATCTGGTTCTGCTTTCATGTACACCACCACAAAACTAAAGTATTTCTGCTGAAGACACAAAGCACCCAATGTAAACCAGGTCCAAGGGTCAGCCTGGAGAGCTTCAATTCTTCAGATAAGACAGTGATTTCACACCTATACAACTGCTAGCCACAAAGTGCCACAGCCTCTAGCTCTGTTGCAATTGTACTGACACAGAGGAGCACAAAAAAGTACAGTTAATACGAGTTTATATTGTAGGAATTAGTTATGTAGAGTACCTATAATTGGACAGATACAGATATAGAAGCACATTGACAGAGCCTCCAAATATGTTAAAATCAAAAGGCTCCAGTCACAATCTAAGGTATAGGCCACTGCTGTGTCATTGGCACTGCCAAGTAACTCAGTGGTACTGATGCCCCCCATAGCCCAAGCTGCTGGGCAAGCACCCCATGACTTCCCATTACCCAGCTCTCCCTGTGTCTGCATCAGTGTCAGCACCTTAGCTGAGGTGGGTCTAAAGTGACATACTGAAAGCAGCTGAAAGCAAGCCCAAAGCATGAGCAAACAATGACCTTTTGCTTTTTGACAATGAGGTAAAGTCATCCTGAATGATTTGAATTTGTAAGCTTTGATGTGGAAATGTATGCTCTGCCTTTCCCTCTGTACAGAGAACCAGGTGTCTGTCCTCAAGCAATAGGTTTTCAAATATGCTTTTTAAGGGTTTGGTAGCTCCTCATTTTCTATCAAATAATCCTTCTTTATATAATTAGCACCCCTCACCAACCTCCATACTCCAAGATAGGCTTCTTTCAGTGAGCTTCTGTTCACTTCTTGTGTGATGGCTGATTTTCCCTGAACCGCAGGTGCCTTGGCTGCTTTCTCAGTGATGTCCTTCTCTTCCTCTCCACTCTGTCTGTCCCCTGTGGATGATCCTTCTACTGCTGCTTCCTCAGCTCCCTTTCCCTGGGAAATTGTCTCCATGGCAAACAGACCTTGGTCTCCAACCTGCCTTTTCCCCTCCTCTTCTCTAGCTTCTTTCTCCAGGTCCTCATAGTTGCTCTGCCGCCTGGTCTCAACGTACTTGGCCACGCAGTAAATGACAGACCCCAAGGTGTTGACCACAACACCAGCTATAAATAACTTTGTGGGCTCCACGTCATTGAATGCCACCATGCCTACTGTGATGGTGGCTATGCTCTTCACCACCCCTACGAAGCTGGTGGTCACAGCTGAGTTAATGTAAGTGCAGTGAAGGGTGGTAAAGTTCATGGCACAGCTAATCAGGACACAAGCAATAAAGATGCATACCATGGCAGGGTCCTTCCACCCTGGGAAGGACCAGACATTGATGGAATCCATGCTGGCAAAGGAGCAGATGATGAGAAAAGGGGTGGCTGAAACAGCGATGGCATACTGAGCTGTCAGGGGTCCATATTCACTATCTACACTGGTTTTCTGAATGAGCACCAGGTAGGCAGCATGTATCAGCACAGCCAGCACGCCTGTCACATAGCCCATAGCATCCCCAGTCAGGTCACCAGCTCCTGTCAGGAGAGTCATAGAGAGAAAGAAGCATAGGTGTTGCATGTGAGACAGAAAGAGAGCACTGCTTTGGACCAGACGGATATATAGGAAATAGGCATCATTGCACTTTCCATAACCCAAAGGATTTGTCATGCTTGTCCAAGTCTTGCCTCCAAACAGACATCTCTTTTTATTTCTTTTTAAGCTAAAAACCTATTGAACGTCTTTCATACCCCCTTTAAATCCCCCAGCCAAAATCAGATTGCCTTCTCCTTTTTGTGAATTCACTCTGGAAGATTTGTAACTGAAACTGCACACAGCAACCCTGAGCATCCTTTTGCCAGCTCTGGCTGGCCAGGCTGCCTGCCCTCCAACACACTGGCCCTCCTGCAGCCTCTAGCAACGGAGCTCTGTGGGGTCTGTGAAGCGACAGCCTCCCTGCCGTGTCCCCTGTCAGCCTCTTTGCAGATTAAACTACACACTGTGCATGTGCTCTGTGGTCTGAGGCAGCCCCCACCCCAGGAGTGCTGTCGGGCCACAGAGTGCCGGCTTTGCCTCCCACCCCACCTACATCTCGGCTGGAAAGCAACACGGGTCCTCCTGGCCCCAGAGGGCTGCAGCTGACCCCAAGCTCGCACCTGCCCTTATAAGATCGCACTTGCCCCAGCAGGGCTGCAGTTGCCCCACGGGCTTGCAGCTGCTCCCAGAACATCACATCTACCCCTGTAGATGCACCCACCTCCCATAAGGCTTCCCACCACAAGGCTGCACCTGTTCCCACAGGTTTACACGGAACCCCATAAGGATGCACCTATTTCCAAAAGGTTGTACCGAGCCCTCTGAGAAAGTAACACAGCGGGGCTGCATCCACCCCTGCAAGGCGGTGCAGACCTTCCTCCGTGGGGTCGCAGCTGTCCCCCAGCTGTCCCAGCCCTCGCCGGGACGGGGCTTTCTCCCCAGGCTGGCTCTGCCCTCCCTGTCCCGCTCCCGAAGCCCAGCCGGAGCGGACACCGCTGCGGCCGCCTTTCCCGTCCCGTCCCGTCCCGTCCCCCCGGTGCGCTCCCGTCCCCGCGGTCGCACTCACCGGCGAGGGCGGCGCCGCAGGTGGTGATGAGGACGGCGACGAGGACGCCGGGCGAGGGCATGCCGTCGCGGAGCACCAGGGCGCCGGTGACCAGGGTGACGAGGGGCAGGCAGCGCTTGAAGACGACGTACATGGGGAGGCTGAGGCCGCGCAGCGACCAGAGGGTGAGGGTGGACTGCAGGGTGGCCAGGGCGGCCACGGCGGCGAAGGGGCGCGCCAGGCGGGGTCCGAAGGGCGGCAGCGCGGCCAGCCCCCGCCGCCGCAGCGCCTCCAGCNNNCAGCCACCGCCCCCGATGTGTCCCCCCCGCGCCGCCCCCAGCGTGTCCCCCCTCCTCTCCGCGTCCCCTCCCCGCCGCCGGAGTGTCCCCTCGCCGTTCCTACTGTGTCTGCGTAGACGTTCTCGGTGTCCCCCATCCCGACTCCCGCCGTGTCCTCCAGGTTCTCCCCGCGGTGTCCCCCGGAGCACACCTGGGTCAGCGGGGATGGGGAGATCCCCCCGCCGTCTGCAAGCCCTCCCGACCCCGCCCGGGTGCAGGAGGACGGGCAGCGGGAGCGAGCGGGAGGTGCTTTCCGCGCGGGGAGAACCGCGGGGCGCCCGCGGCGGAGTGCCGCCGGCCCGAAAATAACGTGGAAGGGCCGTGGGAAACCCCACGTCTCACGGAGCGGTGAGAGCAGTGCAAGGCCCGCACGTTCCCAAGCACGGACTACCGCTTCTTTCTCCCCAAAAGTATACGGCTTCCCGGGATAAAGCATCTATCGAGCCTACCGGCAGCATCCCTCCCGCAGCCCCCCTGCTTCCTCTCGTCGGGAACACGGCCGCCCCCGGCTCATCCAAGGGAGCCCCGTTCTCGGGCTGCGAACAGCAGAGAGACAGGAACCGCTGCTAAGAAAGCAGGGAGAACCCTGCAGAGGGACTTCCCTTGAGAAGTCACCAAAAACTGGTAGTCACACACCCTTCAAAAGTGATGTTTTAAAGCATGGTAGAGTTTAAATAAGCTGATCGCTAAACTCAATTTGCCGCATGAAGGTTTTAACAGGAGATGGCAATAGATTATATCCACTCTAAGGAAAAGGCAAAGCAAAAGCAGCTCTCTCGGGCAGCCAGTCCTCTCTACCAGTCTCCTGCAGTGTCAGGCAACACAAGGGAAGGAATAACTATACTTTTATTCAGAGCTGCCTTATAACTTTGAGCCATTTTTAAAAATCATACATGTTCAATTTCTCTCATCAGAACAGTCAGGGTAAAGGAGACAGGGCAGAGTTTATAAAATGAAATAAGGTACACATTAAAGTATGGGTGTCTAAAGATGAAAACTGGTAATGTGGGAAAGGAAACCAAAGGCACTGGAAACGAAGTCTGGCTTCAGAACCCACTGAAGAAATGTGCCAGTACATTTACATCAGCCTCCATTTGGACTCACCCCAAGCCCACATGCAACACAATTTAAAGGAATATGTGGATCACCTAGACAGTGTTTGCACATGGGAGAAAAAACCCCATAAAGTCCTTCTGCCAAATAAGTGCAGATGGAAAAAAACCAAACTGCTTTTGGGAAATACTGTAGTAATTTGGACTATGCCCTATGCCTAAGTGTATCCTCTCACAGAAACAATTTTGTCACTTCACCAGTGAAATCATCACTGGAGAAGTGAATCTCTGAAATTGCAGTGTCAGGTGGCAAAACTGCTTTGCGGGCTAAATACTTCCCTGACTGAAACAGAAGAACAAATGTATCAGAAACATAAAATTTTTCATAAACTATTTCACTTGTAAGGAATGTAGAATGATCATCTTAGTCCAACTGCCTGACCAGTTCAGGGCTGACCAAAAATTAAATTATGTTGTTGAGGGCATTGTCCAAATGCCTCTTAAACACTGACAAGCTTGGGACATCGACCACCTCTCTAGGAAGCCTATTCTAGTGTTTGACTGCCTTCTTGGTAAAGAAATGCTTCCTAATGTCAAGTCTAAACCTCCTCTGGTGCATCTTTGAACCATTCCCATCCATCCTGCAGCCGGATCCTTGGTAGGAGAGATCAGCACTTCCCTGTCCATTTGCCCTCCTCAGGAAGCAGCAGAAAGTGATGAGGTTGCCCCTCCTTTGCTCCAAACTAAACAAACCCAAAGTCCTCAGCCTCTCCTCACAGGACACGCCTTCCTGCCCTTTCACTAGCTTTGAGGTACGCTTTTGGATGCATTTAAAGACCTTCACATCCTTCTTACCTTGTACTGAATGGAGTACTCAAGGAGAGGCTGCCCCAATAGTCAGTTTGTAAAGTCAAGTGTTCAAGTACCAAATCCTTTCTTTTAGAACTCATCTGTGCTGTAAGGGCAGCTTCTTTTGCAACATCTCTTATGGTACTCCTAATTTTAATCTTCTCTATAGACAGGAGAGGGAATTGGAGGGGAAGCTGTTGTCCCTTACCAAACCATCCCTTTCTCAACATGGATTCTGGCCAGGTTCAGTACTCCCACTGCCTCTCCACAACTCGAGAGTCATAAAAAATGTGTTCCGCTCTTCACTGGGGAGGAGTTGAATAAAGCAACAGGGAGACACCATCTGAGGTGACACTTCAGTGAAGGTACTTCCCCAACACTGGCTGTTCATGTGTCCAGTGGCTGCTCAGCTTGTATGTTGACTCTGTTAAAAGAGTTTTGGCCTGGCAGTGGGGCACAGATCATAGCAATGAATGGCTCTGTGGTTCCTCACCCTAATGAGATGATTATGGTACCTTAGCTCTCATCCTCTGATGGAAATTATGCTCAGCTCTGCATTTCACTTAGGTACAATGACATGGGTGAGAGGAAAAAAAATCTGCAGCAAATTGGTGTCTTACTAAAGGCATAGTTTTTTTTAATGGCTTCTTGGATTAAAATTGTAAAGATCTATATAAAATGTTTAATGGAAACTTTGCTTTAATTAGAGTCTAAAGCAACCATGAGATCTGTCAAGGAAGAATTGTGCAGAGTTGTATCCATTCTCCATCCTGTGACCCTGAGCACAGCTGAGCAGTACTACTGACAGGCACAGTACACCCTGCTTATGCAGCAAAATTTGAGGCCAGCACTGTACTTGGCTAGAAAAAAGAGATCACTTCATCACTGACACATACTCTGCACAAGCAGACACAAAGAATAATTTAAAATAGCTTTCCTTTATGAACATGCAGATCTAATTGGACATACAGGTAGGAAAAGTCACATAAAGTATGGTCTCTACAAGTACAGGGGGAAGATGTGACCATCACCCAGTATTCATACTTGAAATAAACCATGTTTATGATACTTAGAAGATACTCTCAGTATCTTTCACTGCATTTACTTTTTGAACAACACTTCTTAATCGGGGAAGAGAACACAAGACTATAGTCAAAGATACTGTGTGCAATTAATTTAATAGCATTACAGAACAACAAATCCACGCCTTTAGAACTTGATTAATCAGTATGTTTCTTGAACCAAAGAGAAACCCAGACTTCAATAAAACAAAATCTTTCACAGGAGCAAGTTTGAAAGTAGAACACAGTACATATTTTAGATTGTTGTTGTTAACTGTTGCAGTAAATGAAAAAAATGATTGGAAGCTAGTATTTTGGTCATAAAATAAGAAGTATTTCTTCAAAACAACTATAGCAAATATTCCCTGAGAATTAAGAATCAGCAACAACTATTGCCAAATTATTTTTTCTGTTACAGTGCAGAAATGTTACAGCACATTCTCTCCATTCAAACATCACAATGGAAGATTAAAGGCCACAGTTTTTATTTACTATGTGCATCTTCTGGATGTGCTCAACTTGCAAGAGAATTAAATCTGGATACAGCAACCCTCAGCACTGAAGCTAACCAGGACATGAAGGGAGAGAAGGCAGTGGAGGAAAGGTTTAATCCATGTGCTGAGTGTGCATGTTCAGAATTCCTAATTTTCCCCCCTGCACTAGGTTTACTAAATTTGACCTTCCAACTGATAGACTATGGCAGCATTCTGGAATATCCCACTCCCCCTGTCCCTCCAGAAACATGTATATAAAATACACACCTGCCATCAAAATGTTCCACTCAGACAAGTAACTTGTAATTGAAGCAGAAAAGGGAGATAAAACAGAAGAGTGGAGGAACTATTGAAGTTGAAATAATCAATTTTAATGCCTGAAATTAGATTTTATGGCCCATGGTACTGCTGAAAGCTGCATGCAGTACAGCTTTATTGTTGCATTATTCCTCAGCACACAGAGTTAAGGTGCAGTAAATGTTTCAGATTTGGTACAGCACACTGTCATAAAAAAAGATAAAATCTATTTTTTGTTAATAATTCATCTCAAAACTATGGCATTCTGGGGGTTGTTTGCATTGACCAAGAAAAATAAAAGATCCTATTGGGATCTGAATAATCATGTTGCAGAAGAAATTTTCTTTCTGTCCTGCCCTATATACCCCATCAATATATGCATGTCTCCCTGTGGCTACCTGTTAATTCCCTGGCTCTTTCTCCACAGTAGAACAATCATTCTTTCTTTGCAACTTGCACGTCTTAGCTCAGCTGAATTCTTCCCTTCATTGCTTCAAAGCATCCAGTAGATCTGGCAGTGTCTGCTACTGGTTGATCTATGAGCACTGCATCCCAGAAGGGTAAAACATTTATTAACAGCAGTCTATGAAAACCAAAGATCTGCAAAGACCCAACCTGCAAAGAGTCTTTTGATGATAATGATAGTCGAGGTGGTTTAACAGCAGAAGGGAAACAGTTTTAAGTTAGTAAAAAAAAGGGCTAGCAGGAAACCAGGTGAGAAGCCTACCATACCAATGAGTGCTGCAATAGTGTCACAGCTGGATCCTAAAAGACTACTCAAAGGTGTCTGGAGAAGCATAACAACTGAACACCTCTACTTGCCCCAGAAAACTTAGATGAAAGTACCAGCATGTAGGCTTAGGAGTCAACGTGGGAATGCAAAGTATTCAACATATCCTAGAACATGTTGTGTATATTCTAGTAACCACAATAGTTTGGCCATGCTGGATCTGCTATGCTTATGTCATGCAATTAATCTGCACATATATAGGTTCAACTGGTCTGGACATCAGTTCTCACTTTGGCCAGGCTGTCAGAGATCCACAAACACTAGATATATGGCCACATTCCTCTTCTATTCCTTGGAAAAATTTTCTAAGCAAAAATAGAAAAGTCTAATAGAAGAGATGGTTGCCCTACATCTAAATCTTGAGGACTGTGATCCAATTAGTTGCGTATATATTTCATCTTTTCATAACCATTTTCTCTATTACCAGAGTGTCTTTCTACATAACTTCATCAACTGGTTTACTCAAGGAGATCTAAAGGAAAAAATACATGAAAATAATCTTTACCATCTTTGTGAAGTGGCAATCAAAAAGGTCAAACAAATCAGCTGGCTATGAACTATGACATTTCCTGTCGATCAAGAGTATTCATCATATTGCAAAAGAAAGTAATGCAACGTGACTCACAGCAAAATATATAAATGCATCTGAATGATACAAACTTCAGTTGATATTACAGTACTTTATAGTAAAGAGCCTTTATTTTCTTTTCCTTTCTTTTTTACAGTGACATTATCCCAAAATACACTTGCCAGTTATTTTTAATCTTTATAAGGAACAAGAAAATTCAGGCCTCTGCTCTCATCATTAGCCAGACAGATCACAAACTTGTGTAGGTGATTCAGCTCTGAAGACACCACTCATATCTGCTATGGCCGCTCTTCAGCCATTGAGTAGTTGTTGAACATTTTGCAATTTCAAGTACGACCTGTACAGTAAACCAAGCCCTAAAGTCTCCGCATGTTCAAGTGCACAACACTCCATTCAAGCGGTTTTACTTAGAAAGAGACACACACTGTGTCACACACTGTTGACACTTCAGCACAAGTCTGACTGTGGGGGAAGAGCAAAAGGTTCCTGGCGTGCCAGATAATCTTCACTTCTCTTCTAAACAGGAACTGCCAGACACGATGGAGTATAGATCTTGACAAGTTCATCCCAAGCACAGTCCACCACCTATAAAGCAAACAGAATCTATTTAGATCCTTCATAAGTGTCATTTTTACAAAAAACACAGGGAACTTAATGCATATTGTGGATTTAATACCAGTCAGCTCTCTGGCTCACAATGCTTCAAAATTATGTAATAATGAAATTGGTTTTGGTTTGGTTTGGTTTTTTTTTAAATATTACCTTCACTGAGAAACATGAAAATTAACAACCTCCTATTTTTCAAACTCCCCATGAGAAAAGCAGGGAAACCTTTGGGTTTCATCTGATTGTTCCAAACAGGCAAAAGAATGCAACTGAAAATTAAATTAAGGAAGGACACCACAAAAGTCCAAACCTCGTTTCTTCTTTTTATAGAGTCTTAGGATTCTTTTACCATAATACCTAAACACTTCCTGACCAGGTCCGAACAACTTTCTTTTACTTGCAGGTACAGAAATTTGTTACAGACATTCTCCTGATGTCTGGTGCTGAGGAATGGAAAACTAAAAAGTTCAAGAAAATTATACAGGAAGTTACCTGAAGAATTAAGCCAGAATTTCAGTCTTACACTCGGTAAGCTATGAGATCACTGTCTATTGTTGAGAAGAGAGATGTCTATTTGCTGAGCATTGAGATTCACGGGCCATAGTGCTGCTTCAAGCACTCCCTAGACCCCACTGGTCTGGGAAGAAGAGGTGCCACTTGTGGCAAAAGCGTCTTATAAACACAGTGACTGATTCCACCATAACTGAAACTTTTCTGAATTCAAAGTCCCAAGCTCTACTCTAGATGAAGGCTTGAGCTTAAAACCAGAAAACCAAGAAGGTTAACCTAAGTCTATTAGCATTAAAAGATTTTAATAAATAATAAGATTCCGAGGAAGAAGACTACAGAATGCTTTAGATTTGAAAATTAATTGAAAATGCAATTTAGAATCTATAACAAAGTGAAAGGGTTAACCACACTGACAATTGCTCAAGAAGAGGGTCTACCATATATATTCACAAAATATTGCAGAAGACAAGAACTAAGGCAAACAGAAAAAAGAGGAGAGCTAAAAAGAAAAAGATTATGAAGTCCACAAATAAATGCCAGTAAATCTGGCTGAATCCATATTGCATTATCTTTACAATGTCATTTCCAGTTGGGATCACAAAAGATACAGTGCTGGAATCTCTGCACAACAAGCTTCCTTCTGCTGCAATCTGCAATTCCTTTTCTCTTCTAGAGCCAGAATTGACAGCTGCACACTAAAAATTTGGAAATCCAACTACAGTATTTGATTTCAGACTATAATTAGTCCATTCTGCGTTTACTATATTGCACTATTATTCATTTTTGTTGCTTCCTTAACTG
Organism: Grantiella picta; assembly: GCA_013397955.1. NCBI lineage: Eukaryota > Metazoa > Chordata > Aves > Passeriformes > Meliphagidae > Grantiella > Grantiella picta. Next base: position 833,946 of record VZRM01006908.1, read on the forward strand.
GTTCTAGTTAAGTTATTTGAAATGCTTTCCATATACATCTAAATAGGTCAAAAAAACTCTTGACGACATGTCTGTCTATTCATACGACATAATAGAGCATTTTGTAGCATAATGTTCTGCTGCATTGCAGTCTCCCAAATCACACCAAAAAGAAAATTTGTGTTTTCCCCTAAATGCTGTGTAGAAACTGGCAATAAACTCCAGTTTTTTTACTATTCTCCACAGCTATAGATCAATGTTCTATAGGCAATACTTTCCACTTTTGTGAAGAAACAAGAAACAGAAATAACATTTGGAAAATATCCCACGGGAATTCCCACCTGTTATCAACGCAATTAGCATCCCTGAAATCGCCTCTGAACAAATATAGTTAGAGAGCCATTTAATCTAGCAACACTAAAAATAAACAGGGGATATTAAAAGAGTTTGAAAAGAATCACTTGTGATAAGTTGCCCAACTCATTGACTTAATGATATCACATGAAAGGAGAAAACATAGCCAACCAACAAGAGGAAAACAAAAGCTACAGTAAGTAACAGTGAATCAAGTTCTCTTGTGCAGCAGGAAGTCTGCAATGTAATACTGATATCAGAACCTTGATGAAAATACACATGCAAAATACAGCAAACAGGTATCTATGGGAAACTGGGACACATCAGCATGGAAGAGCATTAAAAAATGAAACAGCATACTTTCTCCAAAATACAGCCAACACTGTCAGAGAAAGGGGGTAACTATAACCTAAGAGTGCAGTGGCCAGCGTTCACTGATGGACAGCTGCTACATGCCCCTTTGCATTAGCTCAGAGATTGCCACTGCCTCAAATACAAATGACTAAGATGAATCCTAAGATAAAGAAAAGATAAAGTTCGTGCAGCCACTGAATCTGTTTACAAAATGTCTTCTCCTTCCATTTTGCCTTTTATCTTGTGACCTGTCTTATACAGTGGTCTTAGGACAGTTGAGCGCCTTTCCCTAGAAGGGGGGAATGTGGGATATTGACTGCAAGTGCTTTAAAAGTATTTAGAAATGTCAGTTCTCATGTGACTTATGACCATTTTTAATACATCCTTTGAAGCACTTCAGCCTTTTTTTTTTAATAAACTAAATGCTACCTAATTTAAATATTAAAATAGAGGTAGAAATTTAATTGGGATGAGGGTTCATCCAGCACACCAGAGTAAATAAATATGGCATACAAAAAGCTGCAAGTTCCTAGAGTTTATATCTTGATCAATGATGTTATTGACAGGCAGAGAAAAATCCTCCTGTGGTAGGATGAAGACAAAGGAAAACTGAAAATGGACTCATACTTTATTTGCATACCTGATAACAGTCCTTGTCATTAGGAACATGAAGGGACAGAGATTTGTCTTTCTGTAAAAAACGTCTGCTCTCTTAGGGACAAATTTTACTCTGAGATTCAAACAAATCTCACTGATTTCAGTTTTTAGAGGGTGCATGATTTATTATTTTTTTTAACTGACATGCCAACAAAGTAGAGGACAGTTTACTTCAATTGCAAAGAACTGTATAAACTATAATATGCTCATACTATTTACTATTTTGCATGCCATATTTTGTATGTCACGCAACTTTCATTATCATTTATAAATATTCTTCTAACTATAGAATGCAGTTTTACTGTAGCAACTTTTAACTATCAGGAATTGACCAGAAAAGGAGAATAACTAAAGCTGAATTGTAAAACAAGAATACTTTATGTTGCACTGCCTGGTAAACGACACCAAGAAGTAATGCAAATAGTTCTTCCATTCTAAGCCTGGTAATTTTCATTGTAACTAAAGCTATATGGGACAAAGGCAGTCTAACAAAATTACATTTATTACTTGTCTTTAATGCTTTTATTTCAGTAGCCAAGTTGCACTACTAGCATGTATACTAAAGGTTACTGTTATTACTGCAGAATAAATATCATGCCAATTTATCTGCCAGCAGAGGTACAAAAGCAAGTACAAAAAATGGAGATCACTGTATTTCTCTTTAAGTAAAGCCAAAAAGCAAGCAAACAAATTAAAAACTGCAGTCATCCCAAAAAGCTAATTGCTTGACTAGAAAATCATAGTTCAACTCAACTAAAACAGCTACCCTGTATTTTATTGAAATGTTTATCCTTGTCCCAGAGTATAACAATGTTTTCCACCGACTGATTTAATACTGACATCCATTCATTTATCAGAGCCATTTCCATTGACTCACTAACTGATTTACTCCCTTGACAGGCCCTCTGTTTCCTATTCATCACAATCATCTTGCCTTGCAATAGACTTAGACCTTTTCCAGCACCCGAGGGCAATCCATTCAGTCTAGTGCAATTACCTGCATGACATTCTGCCTCTTTACTGCCCAGAAGAAGCAAGAGAACAACAGAAAACTCCCAAGTTAGCCACTAACTTTTTTTCAGTACTTGAAGGCACAATAAATCTGCAAGCCCTAATCAAGATTAAATATATTCAAAAGAACAACTAAAAACTTAAGAGTTCAATTACCCTTTGTGAAAGGGTTTAATCAGAACGAAGTACAGCCCCCTCTAGATTAATATCTCCAGAACTATCTTGGTGCCACTGAGCTTCCAGAGTGCTCATAATGAATCACATGATAATACATAAATGTGCCTGAGAGAGATCCATTTCTCAGCTTTTCCCCATCCCACTTTCAAATGAGTCCTGTCTTTTTCTTCTGTAGAAGAGACAGCAGAAAAACCATTCAGTTCTTGACTCCCATTAATGTTGTGCTTCCCTTCCTCTTTTAGTTTCTTATGTGTCTTCTCAAAGAGAATTTAATGGTCTATTTATATCATTATTGCGTATTTTTGAGGGATCCTGAACATCCTCTAAGCACGTGGGATGGAGATTAAGTGAAGATAAAGCAAGCCATTAGATTTGCTACTCCTCAAATTATTTTCACAGGTGAACATTAAAACTAATTGGTCAAGTGCATAATGGATCATGCATGAGTTTAAATTCATTCAAGACCTCTTTTCTTTCAGGAAATCTGGACCACTACTGTAGCCTGTTTGGTTAGCAGTTGCCACAGAGAACTACATGATGCCAACCTTTACACAAAAGTGAAACTGATGAGAGTTTGCAAATAATTTTTTTTTATTTTGAATGTGCAGTAACACCAATATTTTTAAAATTTACTTTTGAAAAAACACACATTGATTTAATTATTATTTCCAGTAAAGACAAAATGAAACAAACCCCAGACCAGAACTTAGATCTAGGTTCAAACTAGAGTTATCAGAAACAGATGTTCCAAATACTGCTTTAAAAATCCATTTCTTTCTAAAGGAAAGGAAAAAATAAAAGACTGCAGGGGCATTATTTTTCACATAGCAAAGATACATCACAAATAACTGATCTAAGAAGCAGAGAGCTATTGCAACAGTTGTTTTGTTTCCTGGACATGGGCAATGGGAAGATGACTTGGAAGTCATCTAAATGCAAGTCTTCCAAGTGTGCATTTCATCAGTAAGTTGTAAAGGAAATGGAGATGTGAGTTGCAGGTTGGAGAAAAATCCTTGAAATCTCCCAGATTTCAGAGCAATTCCTCTATACTCTCCAAAAAAGGAGAAAGACATCAGCTCAGTCTTCCAAGAACTGGTTTTAACTGGTATGTCAATTGTATGTTCAGTAGGAGATACACTGGAACTGCAAAATGCCTTTCTGTGCTGATACTGACCTTGGTAACCCCAAATGCAGTCAATTTACACCAGTGAAACTGTGTTTTCCAATGACCTTATCCAATCCTCCATCCTTCACCTCAGAGTTAACTTCCTTCCTTTTGGGATATAATCACAAATAATCATAAGCCAAACAGTAACAGCTGCAAAATCCTGCTGTCTTCCACTGAGTTTCACTAATGCAATGCACTGTGACTTCTCGAACATTTACTGGTCAAGCAAGAGAGAAACAAAATCCACTACACTGACTAAAAGATGGGGCTCACAGAAATAGCAGGTATATGTAAGCCACTGCACCAAATAAAATGCACAAGCAACACATTTACTGAGTGTACTTCAGTACCATATTTGATTTTCCTCTCCATACACTTGCAGCTTGTACAGAATTGTGATGTCTGACAGAAAACTTCCCAAACACCAAGAGACTTTAGCTGATAATGGCAAAGAGTGCCCATTATTCTTGAGTGGGTGGCTTTGACTTACACAGTGAAAGATTATAATTTTCACAGTTTGGGGAAAATATACAATAAGCACCAGTAAGAAATGTCGCCTTCTTTCAGTCCCGCCAGCTCTGTAAGGTGTTTAGATTGGTTTAATATTTGCAGCTGGTGAAATCTGATATTTTCATGAGAAAATCCACTCTAGAATTAGGTAAGCAGGTTCTTTTATCTCAAAGAATCAAAGAAACTGCATAACTTTAGTAGTATCCTAGAGAAGGACCATAAGGAGAGACTAAAATGAAGTACAGACAGTGTTATAATTATAGCAGTGGGATAACCACAACAGCTGGGTGGAAACTATCAGGCCCTTGGTAATTAGGTGTAAAAGATAAGAGCAAGTGATCAAAACAAAAAAGCAGAGAAAGTCTGGTTTTCTGTGCATTTCCACAAAACGTAATTCCACTTTTATACGGAACAATCAACATTTCTTGGCCTCTTGAGCATCCACAATAAATTTAAATGAACAGCAAAATCCATAGCCAAACAACCTTATTAGAGACATCATCTGCATTTATATTTGGCTATACTGGTTGAGCCAACTTCTGCAGCCCCTCCTGTCCCTTCTGCTTCCTGTGTTGGCACAGCTAAAGCAGCACAATGCAAAAGCTGCACAAAGAAAACAAGGAGCAGAACAAACCTGCACACCAAAACTTGACAATGATCAAAAATTTCTCCATAAAGCTGGACGAATCTAGAACGAGATTTCAAGTTCATGCAGGACATACAGCTCAAGTGTATACAGTTTGGCTATGGCCTCACTCCAACTAATAAGAAATTACAGCTTTTAAAATTTTAGTGGTGCAGAATACCATCAGTTTCATGGGATCAACAGACTGATGCAGGCATCTCTTCTCAGCTCTAGATACCACTGGCCAGGTACAAAGAAGGAGCAGACTGTGGTTTGGCACAACATACTGGTGATACCCTGCTGTTCTAGGGAGAAGAGAGTGGAAGTTCAGGAAGGCCAAATCCCAAGGCCAGTGTAACACAGAGCCCAAGAGCCATGGGTACCACACTGGTGCTATCACAATATGTGGTGGGGTGTGTGTGTGTGTCATGGTTTAACCCCAGCCAGCAAATGAGAACCACACTGCTGCTCACTCACCCTGACCTCACCAGGTGGGATGGGGAGAATTGGGAAAAAAAGGAGATGCAGACAGAGGGCTAGGGAAAACAAGTTTCCTCCCAAATTTGTTGACAAAAATACCTATTTAAACAGACAGCTGCCATTTGTAGTGTCATTATGATTCTAATGCACACAATCACAGTAGGAGCAAATCCTAGGTAATCACTATTTGTGTTGTACATAATTTACTCTAAAACCTAGACTCCAGCATGCATTCAGATAACAGATGATTTTGAACTAGAGAACTGACATTTGGTTCATTCTCATTTGGAGCTGAACATTTTTAATGTCCAAAGGGAGCACCTCAGCACTGAACATCGTGGAGTCCTGCTCTGATTTGGCACTTCACAGATGTCTAATGTGCTTTTCATGTACCAAGAGCTCTAAGCCACTACACCACTTGCCATCACTCCCACTGAAAATCATGTATCCTTGCAGCTTAGGAACGTCATTGTTCATAGCACAGAAGTATAGAGAAATGGAAAGATTCCTCTCCTCTTCCCATTAGATACGTAATCCTGTTCTCAGAAGCACAACAGAAAGCCTGACTCCATGGAAAACAGCAATTTATACTTTCCACTGGCTGCCTTACAGAGTTCAGAACATATGTGAGGTGTAGCTAAAAAAGATTTTCAGACAAAATTCAGAGCTTCAGTTTTTCTTACACTTGTGTTAGGCAAAACAGGTTTAGAACTGCAACAGAAAGGGCTGGGTATCTCTTTGTCCACAATTTAAAGAAATTCATGGTACATGTGTATTTTCTATTCTTTATATACTTATGGAAATATTTTCAGAATCAAGATAGGAAGTGAATGTTCACAGGATCTGTACTATCTTTGTCATTAATGGATTGCCTAAAGATATTTAAAATTAATTCATGACTCCCATATAGCATTCAACTTACAGCAGAAGAAAAAGGCTGCTTTTAAATAAAGCTGCAGAAATAATATTGAAGGAAGTTACCTACAGCACATGCACATGAAAGTAAACACAGCAAAATCCCAGGAAGAGATGGCTTAAGGAGTACTGTATTTTTATTCATCAGAACATTCACAGGTCACATACAGGGAAAGTAAGTATCAGGAGAGAAGTGAGAAATCCAATGAGCTACAGAGCACAACCCTACTATGTGGTCTAGAATTAACAACCCCAAACAAGGAGTAGTTTATGGCTGATTGCCATTTTTTTTAATCCCTACATACATCCTAAGTCTATTAGTGTATATACAAAGAAACAGACTTTAATTGTTTTTCTGACCCCTAAACTTTGGGAAGAACTATCTGATTTAAAAAACTGCACACTCTTAATGTTGCTGACAGGGTGAAGAGATTTGCTCAGGTCTTAATACTAAACGCCATCACAAATTTAAAAGATTATTGGTGCTTAGGATCTTATCACTGCTCTAATGTGTGCCAAGGCTACTTTGGCTGAAAGCTGGAATTGGGAATATTTTCTCCTGGAAAACCTGCCTGGCAACTCTCATATCAGCACTTGCAGTTTAACAGAGAAATACCCTGAATATCATGAGGATCATTTCTGTGAATGCTTAGCACTGCAAAATACACATTTTTCTATGCACCTGAAAGTTTGTTGTCTCAAATTACTATGAACCTGACACTAACATTATGGTGGGGAAAAAAAGCTCAGACCAAACATCTGATTTTTAAAAGATGAAGCTTTCAAAAAACACTTATTTTACATAGAGGCAGATACTCCAAAATAGATACTACAATCTTTAATTAGAGCACAAACGAGTCTTCTGTTTCATCTAGTTAATACTAGTGGGTCTCTTAACATTCCTTATGACCAGATCTCTGTCCACATGTTGCATCCCTTAGCACAAAAACCAGCTTGCCTGCATGTACCTACTCTGCCTGTGGGTTCTGTTCAAAGCTCAATTGGTTCCACAGGCATGTCTTGTAATTCCTAGATTACTAGGTATTTAATCACGGTATCTATTCTGAAAACGCTTTCAGTAGTGCAGATAATTTCTTCCTCGACATGCAAAAAATACTTCACAAATGTTGAAGTTCACTGTGCAAAGACAAAGAAAACATAATCTGTCTAGACAACAAAAATATCATTAAGAATGAAAGCAAAGGTTAATGACCAGAACGGTACTTAATCTGAGTATAAATTAATAGCTTGTCCATTATGAATAAAATACCCTGCATTTTCCCTGGATCCTCCTTCTCTTTCTCCCTGGAGGAGAGAAGCAGTTCAAATCTCAAGTCGTAACTCCTTATAAAGCACAGTGAAAATCACAAATCATGCAAATACATGAAGAAAACAAACAATGGAGCTCCTTCTCAGATTGATAAAGAACAGATATAAAGGCAATCTACATACTGGGAATAGCAGCATAAAATTTAAGCAAATTATCTTTGCTGGATGTGGAAGCCAGGGAAAGACTCCAAGTACTCATACTGGAAGCAACTATTCAAGAAATGTTCATATAATCATAGAATAGTTTGGGCTGGAAAAGGCCTTAAAGATCATCTAGTTCCAAACCCCTGACATACATGGGGAGACCTCTCACTAAACCAGGTTATTCAAAGACCCTTTCAGCCTGGCATTGAACACTTTCACCCACAACTCTGGGTAACCTTGTTCCAGTGACTCTTCACCCTCACACTAAAGAATTTTTTCCTTGTACCTTCCTAACTCAACGATCTCTCACTTTGAAGACATTACCCCTTGTCCTATCACTACATGTTCGTGTAAAAAGCTCCTCTCCAGCTCTCTTGGGGGATTCCTTTAGGTACTGGAAGGCTGCTACAAAGTTTCCCTAGAGCCTTGTCTTCTCCAGGCTGAACAATCCAAACTCTCTCAGCCTGTCTTCCTATGAGAGATGCTTCAGCCCTCTGATCACCTTCATGACCTTTCTCTGGACTCATTCCAACATGTCTATGTCCTATTCAGAGCTGAACAAAGTACTCAAGGTGGTATCTCATGAGTGTTCCTTTAAAAATGGGGGTTACATTTCCCTTGTGTTCACTATTTAACGTAGCAAGAGTTTAATTTTATGACAAGTTTTTAAACTTCTTTTAAAAAACAAAACATCCACATTTTGCAGTGCTGTGATATCCAACCCTCACAATACATTAAATCAACTCAATGGAAAAAAACAGAGGAATATCAAAGCTGTTGCAAATGCCAAACTTCTGTCTGGAACGCACATTGGCATGCAGTAAATATCAGTATGTAACCCAGATCTACAGATTTTGTCCACTCAGTCCAACATCAGACTTGCAGAATTTCTGTGTGGAAAATAAGATACCTGAATGCACAAATGTCCTAACGTTGGTGAGTATGTGCACCATCATTTTCCTTTTTTCATATGCGCATACAAGTGCACGTGCAGCAGTTTTCTTTCAATTCATTATCTACCATGAAGCAATGGGCTTAGAGTAAAAGTAATCACATCCTCAATACAAAATAAAATGAAAATCTTCTGTCCTCATTCAAATCAAATGCAAAACCCACACCAACTTCATGGAAAGCTGAACTGGGCTCAGTATATGCACTGCTGTGGCACTGTGAGGCCCTAAACATACCATGCTGTGCTTGCTGCTCCCTCTGGAACCCAGTGCAGCCAAAATCATACCTATGCAGTCACTTTGAAGTTTCAATCCCCAGCAACTGGCCTTTCAGTGTTCTTGCCTTGAACTGATGAAAAATAATCTGAACCTTTAGAGCTTTTTTCAGGCTTACAAATTCCCCTATGTGGTTCACAGCATGGCCTTGGGAACAGTTACTGCAGCACCACTGAAGCAACAGATTGTAAGGAGCTACAACCCCGGCAGAAAACCCATCAAGCTAGCATTTGACAAGAATGGTTCCACATGCAGTAAGCTAAGTATTTTGCCAAACTTATACCTTTCTCCTGTGTCCTTTCACCAGCAGAAATTACAACGCTTTTAATTTGCTTTGTCCGAACAAAATTTGAATGCAGTTGTTAAAAGTAATTTTTATCTGGGGTAAAAAATTCATTTTACTGTGAATTTGAGAAGAACCTAGATGCAAATTATATCTGTGGCACATTAAATAGTGCATTAGGAACAATTAACTTGATTCCAGTGATTTTTTTGGGAAAACTAAAGGCTTTCTGATTTTAAAGCAAATAGTTATCTTCAATTTTTCAGAGTATCTTGTCTGAAAAAAATATTCATACTACAAAAAAAACCAACCCTCTGTTTATGAAATAGAAACAACTGTAGCAACAGAAGGAGACTCCTTACAGAATCAGTACATAAATAAGTGCCACTGATTAAATAGGTGCTACTTATTCACAGTAATAGCTGAGGGTTTAGAATTTCAGCCACAGATTAAGCCTGTCCTAGTCCTCCAAACAGTACGCCAAACAAGGTCTAGGATCATGAGTGACACTACCAATGTTTAACTTGGCAATTTAAGTAGATGGAAGAAGGCTCTGTATCTCAGCTTAGCATTCTAGACTCTTCTCTACTACTCTTCCTTCTGAAACAAAATACTTCACTTTGCCAGAGCACACTGTGGCTTTCAGTTATCTGATTTTGCAATCTTGTCTGTCCTGCCCTCCTCTCCTACCCAATGCAAGGAACTGCTTTACAAATAAAAATGGACCTGAAATGAGGTTTATTTAATAAGCATTAAGCCAGACTCACTTCCAGAAGCTTACTGCAATCTGGTGACTTATTCAGGATCTGCAGTCCAGCCATAACCACCATGGCTGTAACAGGCAAGTGAAATGTAAATTCATCCCAGCTCTTACCTGACCACGGTTGTGAAGACTTAAATCCAGACCACATGTAAATTCAGTATGATGCTCAACTGTTTCCAGCAAAGGATTAGGCTTGGAAAAGTCCCAGAATCTATAGAGAGAATAAAGGAGGGAGAGAGAAGGAGAGAAAAAAAAGTCAAACAAACCACAATTAAAGTAGTTGAAAGGCCATTTCAAAAATATAATGCAAGACTTTGACAAATCTGTTGCTGCCAGGGTATTTAGAAAAGTAAACTCATCTACTTATGAAACATAACAAATCATATTCCTGCAAAGCCATCTGCTGATTTGCATAAATTAAACCCCACTGGGAAAAGCCATCTTTTTCTCCTGTTGCAGAAACTGAGATCAAAGTTGGCACTGAGGAGCAGTTGTTGGGACATTATTAAAACAGAAGAAAAAATGTAGGCTAGAATACTCTTGTTATATTTCTTGGTGACTGGGGAATTTTATCCCTGAAAGATAATAACACAATTTATGATTTTTCTTAGTTTCTAATATCATTAACTATGGGATCTTTATCTAAATAAAAATTACACATTCATTTAGAGATCTCAGTCATGCACATTCTCAAATTAGAGACTGTGTTCCTGCAAAACAGAATTTAATATTATAATCTAGTAACAAATTTGTACTACACAGATCAGCTGCATCACAGTTAATTCCACTAGTTCATATTTTAAAAAGCAATTTTTCTTTTGAGCCTTGGTTGATAAATATTACTTAGAAAATAAGAATTCTGAGGTGCTCTACTTCTCCCAGCTACTCTCCCATTAGATGCAGTGTCCATGAATGCAATTAACAGGAAGTATGAGAAATGTAAGATTGGATGGAATGAAAGTATTAAGACACCTTAGTCGTTGAAAAAAAGGATTTAAAAATAGAAGTTTCACACAATAACACACTGACCAGACCCCATATGGTGGCACAAACCAAAGATTTGTCCCTCTTTCTTATGTTGTATATCCTGCTGAGAAAAGTCCACAAGCTGCACAGCACAGCACATTTTGTGGGCTGGCAGCTGTAAGCAAATATTCTACAGCCCAGATTTTCACACAGGGGCCAATTACATGCTTTACTACTTCTGTAACAGTTACAGAGGTCTCTTTGCCTTGCTATTATCAGGAAAAGTGACAATACTTAACAAGAACAGATCTTTATCAGACCAACTACACTGAAAGTACTGTAAGTTCAAACCAATTCAGGTACAATAGCAAACACTGGAGCCAGCAGGGTCAGTTTGTTTAATATGTAGATGTTATTTCCTTCATAAACAAGGAGAGTGATATCAGCACAATGCCTATGCCATAGCAACAGCCCTCTTAATTTTTTCCTAGTACCTGAGATCTACGATAAACAACTTTTTTTGCAGGAGAGAGGAGCAAAGACCATCTCAGCATTTTCATCCTACCACATCTGTTCACAAGGTAAGGAAACAAATCTTGTTGTTTCTAAGTAATAGTGTTAGCCTTCCTTACCACATTAATGCTCTACTAATTCTTGAAAGACAGATGCTTATAACTGAAAACTAATATTAAAGGAGGTAACTTAAAAACTCAAGTTTTATTCTACATGAATAAAAACTTAAAGAAGACTTTCAGGTATATCACTCAGAACTGCTATTTTTATCCACACTATGTATGAAGTCACAACTTCAGTCACATCTGCACTGACCACAGACACCCCAAAACCTGTATGAGTGTTAAAACTTTTTAACACTGGAATTGCTGGAAGTATAACTTTTCCCTCATTTCTTTACTGTTTATTTGTTTTACATGTACTTGACATGCAGTTCATAAGCTGCACATGTATTGCAAGTGGAGTGCTTATTCTAAACAAGACATTATTAGAAGAGAAAAAGCCTGTCATGCTATGGATTTTGTGCTTTGTACCACCCATAGCAGTGTTACAAAGACCTGTGCTCCCCTACCAAAATACTTTTACCAACACAAATATCTCCTGCATATCTCCTACCTTGTCCTCACCCCCACTCTACCCTTACCGAATGCCCCTGCGCCTTCACCACTGGCTGGGAAAAAAGAGGCATCAAGTATAATTTCAGGTTCCAGTGTCTGTACAATGCATGTGTTGCGGCAGCCTGCTGCTGCATGATAAGGAGCTAGCAGATCAGTAAGAAGATTAGACAGCTGGTGAATTCATGCTACGTCTCTTACCCTCCTTAAGGCAATACTTGGGGTTTCCCTTTCTTGCATGCTCATGAGTTTCCATTACATTTGTAAAAGTTTAGTAAATTTAGACTACAAGTATCCTGTCAAATCTAGTTAACTTTTCAATAGGTTCAAAAGTTACTTCAGGAAATGATTCTATGAAAAGGCACAGATGGAAGCACAAAGAACAACTCCTCGAGTCTGTGCCCTTCTGGGTAAGAGAAAATATTTATGATAAATATTTATTCATGAAAGCTTTACTACTGCTCTTAAGTTACAAGATGTCTTCATACATCATATTTTTGGTGGGTGTGAATCAGCTGATTAGAGGCTGCTTTCCATCCACTCATTGACTAATGCCAGCATTCCCACACAACCACATCAGGCAGAAGTCACAGTAGCCCGTGGATATATAAAGCAAAGAATCTTTCAGGAGCAACACAATGCTAGTTTACTACATATGTATCACACAATTCAGCCCCCTGCTCCTGTTCTCTAATTCCCATGCTGACTTGTAAAAATTCTTCCTGCAAATCAGAAAAACTTCTGTCAGAGGAGAGCTTAGTGTTGAGCTACTTTTGGACACAGGCCAATCAGGGCAATGATGGTACTCCAGGCATTAACTGGGAACATCTAACTATTTCCACACTAGTATTCTGAAGAGATTATTTCCTTACAGTTCCAGTGAAGTATCAACATCATGAAGCAATTTGGGTATAGAAGGACATTTTCTATTTGGAGAAAATGAGAAAAAAACAGGGCAAATGGGCAAACACCCAGCTTTTCACCTTGAAGGAAAAAAAGAGAAAAAGAGTATGAGGATAATAAGGATAACTAACTGAAGTGAAACCAAGTTTGTTTTATGACCAGCCATATTCTGCAAGATTTCTCTGTGATCCAAGTTACTGAACTTGTACATAGTGATGCAGAGCTGGAGATAGTGGTTTATCTTACAGTGTGTTGCAGAGATGATGTCCAGTATAGTACAACTTTTAACAAAAATTGCCTTTTTGCCTTAGGGACAAGCTTCTGTGAATATGATTCAAGATCTGGCCTGACACCAGCTTAATGAAGCTCTATAATTTATCAGATCTTCTGTTTAGATTTTGGTGAGCACTGCCTGTGACTAATGCACCAAGATTTCTTCTCTATACTGCAGAGTCCAAAAACACAAAATGGTGATTCCAGTAAAAGATGACACTGATGTTTTTCCAAACTGAATTTTGACAGAGATAACGTTTAAGAATATGCATGCAGACCTAATGTAGTTCCGGAAATGTTACAGTACTTTGCGTATTTCCTGGCATTTTTATGATTCATTTGTGTTCAATCTGTTCTTTAATTAGCCTACATTTTTTCTGAGCTCTTCCAAAGAGTAAGGAAATGGTATAGAAAAAAATTGTCTCAATGAAGCATTTACTGGACAGGGATGAAATCCAAATCATTATGCCCAGGTATGTAAAAAGCCAAGTTCAAATCAACACCCTCTTTTTCTCTGCTCCCAGTATGAAGGTGGCATATGAAGTAGGTTTCTTTTCAGTAGCCTGACTACAGTGCACACATTCAATCATTATACTATTTGCAAAGGATGAAGCTAAGCGTTGTCAACCTACTAGTTTTTGCTTTTAGATATCCAGTTGTGATTATGTTCCAAACTAGCTGTACTACCTGAAGCAAACAAAACCCCTGCCTCTTACATGGCAGTTTGGTAATCCGAGCTAGTATTTGCAGTTGTTTGGTTAACCTTTAGGCTTCAGAAACATTTAGGATTACAAAGCTCCCACTGTAAAGGATTGTTCTGATGCTATGCTCTGTTCTGTTATCTACTATAAATTAACGCTTGCAGATAATTCTGAGCTTCAAACAGAAACATTGAAGAATATAAATGAACAATATCATAACTAAACTGCTATTAAAATAACACTGCAATGAATCTGTTTTTAAAGAACTGCCACACCATGCTGTTCAATGAATTACTATCAAATGGGGCTTAAAAGTCACAGGCCTTGAGTAGATTCAACAAGATCCATAATTTATGCCAGGTACTGGAATCCCTACTTTCCTTCCACCTTTTACATATTTATCAAGGATTTTTATTCCTAAATGGAAAGGTAAATGTATGTGTGCACATACTCATGTCCACACATTCATGTGTGTGTGGTGTACATGCTTGTGCATACGTGACACAATGTGTACATGTATGTGCATGTGGAGTGTATGGTGCATGCAGTAAAACAACAGTATAGGATATGTGGTAGAGGTACAACATATTCTTTAGAAGAGATGTTCCCAAATTCTTATGGTAACAATTTTCCTCCATTATATAGAATATTTTGCCTGTGACACCTTTTCAAAAGACCTTCACCTGGCCTTCTCTGTTGTTTGTTCACTCATACAAAACCCCAAACAGTTTTAGAAGACTGTTAAAAAACTTTATTTCATATCTTCAACTGTTAAAAAACTTTATTTCATATCTTCAACTCTGCTGTCTGTCCCTAGTCACAAGTAAATATTTGGAAAGGAAACTAATGCCCAGAGTGAATTTTGTAAAGAGATCCCCAAGCTTCGAATTTATAGACACAATGCTATGTGAACTAGTAGCTCTCTCCATCTTTACTGACAGTTTTCACATATGTAAATGTCAGAGCTGAAATTGCACTAGACTTCAGTACTGCATAAAACACATTAGTGCCAAACCTGAAGCATATATCATTGATGTCAAAAAGGGGAAGAGCTTGACAACACAATCAAGTCACTTCAATGCTTAATGGGTTAACTTCATGATGCAACTTCATGTGATGTTATGGCAGAAGACTGGACAGATTTATGATTTAGCAACACATACAGGCATCGAGAATTAGTAAGATTTTACTTTGGAAACAGAACCTTTCTAGGTCTGATGTCAGACCAATTAGGACACAACCAGAAATTACATTATTTGAGATTATTTGGACAACTGGGATAACTTTGCAGCCATTTATGGAAGCAAGAGGGCTTCTCCCATTTTTTAATGTACTGCCTACTATATTCAGTCCATGTCAGAAAATTAAAATGCAGATAAAAAATGTGATTGAGATATTCCGAAATACTTCATAGTACTGACCTATGACACTGTGTATCTCAGAGAAATCCCAGTATCAAATCAAACTTCCTTAGGACTTTTAATTAGCTTTAAAACAACTGTACTGTAATATCTTCAGCAGTATCAGATATACTGAGCAACCAGGGGAACTTGCAGAAGTACTGTCTAAAGAGCTTCAGCTTACACACCATGGGACACTACTAAAGCTTCCTCAGATACTGGTAGGGCAAAAACCTTGTCCATAAAAAGCCTAAATAAAAATATGTCACAGAAACATAAGAATTCACCTAAATATATTAAGAGGCTATTACCTTCTTATCAGACATTATCACAGCTGGATGCAACTATGTTCAGCAGAGTGATGTGAAAATGACTGCAGAAAGCATCTGACAGAGCAGATATTGCTCAGCAGAGTGACTGAGCTGGCCTTTAAGTGATCAACCCATGCATTTGCAACATAGCTTATGAAGCATCTGACAGTAACATTAACTACACTTCAGTATGTCCACTCTGGAACTGTTTTCTATTGAAAGCCACATTAAAATAGAACATCTTTCTATTTTTATCTAATTAAAGAAAATACTGTACCTTACAGTAAAATCGTAGGAGCAAGAGGCCAATAAGGTTGCATGGAATGGTGAAAACTGCAGGAAAACAAAACAACATTTAAAATTAAAACATTGTAAACACATACAGATTTACTGCAAGTAGAAAGTTATCAAAGTTTAGCTATTTAAATGGCTTTGGTTGGTATCACATCATGCTGCAACAAAACAGACTACATCATATATTTCTCCCCCATGCTTCTAATTACAAGGAAACACAGAATTAATAATCACAAGGAATACTCTATGGGATCCTGGTTTGCTTAGATTTCATTACAGCAGTGCCAAATAACTCTGATGTAAAGTTAAGAAGTTCTGGAACAGTCATACAAACAGCCATTAAATTCTGCTTTTGGCTAACAGGCTGAGTTTCATCTCATTATATAAATCAAGTTTCAAAACAGCTATGTGACCAGTTAATTATTTTCAAAATCTGAGACAAAATCTGTGCCATACTGCAGAGAACATAAGATATATTACTGTCATCAATTCTGTATCCTACCATTCTGAAAATATTTATACAAATGGGAAAATTGGAGATAAGACCAAAGGCAATATAACATCACTTCATGATTTTCCCCCCTCTCCTAAGGGGCATTCTACAGGATACATCCTTCCATGGACTTTTGCAGACTTGTCTAAGAACAATAGCAACAAGGATGCAGCTGTGCAAGATTTGTTCATCTCAGCTCTAGTTTTCTGGCAACCCTCAGCTTCCAACTATTTTAAGATCTGTATTTCTCAGCAGGAAATACAAAAAGCCACTGATATAACTTGAGTTTGAAATGCAGGTCCCTCACACCGTGGTTCATAGGTGAGTCTTTCTTCAAGACGTCTAGTATTATTCACAGCAACTACAAAGTCAAAAGTTTAGTGTGGGCTATTCCCACAACTGCCCAAGTTGCCAAGAGCACAGTGTACACTGATGGCTGCTTAACTCTGCTGACAGAGTTCTCTTTACTTGAGGGATGTGCATGCTGGAACTTGAACCTCCATAGATGTCCTACAGTTTCTTCTGAGGGGAAAAAACCCAAAACAAAACAGTTTCTGTGCCTCAGGAAAATGAATACGAGAGGGAAAGAAGTCTGAAGTGCAACAAAAAACAATGGTACACTTTCCATAAGCCCCCTTTGCATGCCCACATAGTTTAAGATGAAGCAAAACCATCCTGTCAAAGCTTTGTCATGGACCTTAAGTATCCTTGAAACTTACCTAAGCAAACTCAATCAAAATACTTAGCAGAGTGCTACTCATATGAGTTGAAATAATTTGCAAAATGTCTTCTACAAGAGAAAAATCTGTTCCATTTAACTGTAAGATGCTACAATTTTATCATCTGAACATCTGAATACAGACAGAAGATACCACTCTACCATCCATTCTGACCTCCACCAGATCATTTATCCAAACATCTTTTTTAGGTCAACTCAAAAACCACAACTATGTTTCAGTGTAAGATATTGAAGCCAGCTAAGAATGTGAAGATCAAATGCACCAACATCAAAATCTCCTGAAAAGGGCTCCAAATTACCTCAGTGTGCTGACAATGCCTTGTACTGCAGTGAGAGACTGCAAGAAATCTGCAGGAATCCTGACAGTATTGTGTTGGGTAGAATTCCTTGCCAGCCTCAGATCTGACAGTCAACACAACCCCTGAACAAGTGAACAGAATACAAAAGACAGGCAACTGAAGAGTGTGATTTCATGGTTGGTTTAAGCTAATTTCAGAGTGCACTGCCGCCAGGACTTGTGGTTTTCACTTCCTTTTCCACTTCAGACTGTGTGCTTCTGCCCCTCTCGTTTGTGTCAAGGCTTGCAATTGTGTGGTTGAGCAACAAATTGAAATGGCTTAGTGATCCAGACAGAAACTAGTCACATTTGGAGACAGGGTTTTTAGTCAGAGCCATCAGCTGCACAGCTTTATAATCGCTAGTGTCGACCCAATGCAGGGGAAGGGGTATCAGCAGGGGCAGCTGCCTCTATTGAGGCAGCATCCAGGCTTCTCTCTCTCAATTCAGTGTGACTGGTGAGTTTTACTACACAAGCGTAGATACGCTGCACCACCTCGAAGCGCTGGCCCACAGTGTCTTATCATGTCCTCAGGGACCATGTCTGTCTTGAAATGGAAGCAATGAAAGCCTGCTAAGATGGAATAGAAGTCATGTGCGCTCCCATACGTCTCCTTTGCACATGGATGCATTTTCTGCTATGAAAAATATTTCACAGAGCCAGATTAGAGAATGGTGATGCAGGCATTAAATTAGAAAAAAAAAGACTCAGCATCAAGGACCAGTGGAGAGAGCAGGCAGTGATAGCTGGGATAAGGAGGAGAACAGAGCTTCTCAGGTTGACTGACCACAAACAGGAGTTGTGATATGGAATGACTACCTGAGTCACATCCTTTTCTGACCAATTACAAATTAAGCATAATAACTTCTAAAAATGTTAGAAACACATCAAGGCCATGTGAAGCAAATACTGACTCAGGATAACATTTTTCTGCCAGTTCAGACTTCCTAAAAAATAATAATAAACATACCTGCTCCTGAAAGGCTTTAAAAGGATCAGGTATCATCTCCTTTCTCAGGAGACTTTGATATTGGTGCATTAGACTCTCACGTCCTTTGTAGATTTCAGTATATTGCACTGAAACAGAGTTATGGTTTTCGAGCTTACCCTAAAAGACATTTATATACATATTTTCATATAACATGAAAAGAAAGTCTTGAACAAATTCTTATTGGTGAGTGTTCCAGTAGTACACAGATCCAGTAAAATCATCTGTAGCCCTTCATGCATACAGTTTCAAAATCTCTTTGAACATAGCAATGTTTTCTTTGTATACACAAATTTATGTGTTCACAATGAGTTTTATACCTTGTCTTTTGTAAATTTTGAGCCTTTGTGTGGAAAGACAAGGGCAGAGTGTCACTTACAAATGGGTAAAGGGAAGTGTTTTCTCTATCTCAAATTTCCTACATAACTTAGCTGAAGTAAACCTTCAAACTCTCTCTCAAGTTCTCTAACACTCTTTGTGTAGATATATTGACTTTGAAAATATCATTTACTTTAAAATCCCAGCAATCTACTAAACATCAAAATGTTTTGCAGTGCTAAACTGAAAGTTTCCAAACCCAGCACTGTTACATCTAAAATCTGGTTTTTTCCTAGTTACTAGATCATATAAAATATTACTGCTTTCCAGACATAATTGTGTAACAATTCAGTGATAGTCAATGGGAAATAAAATACAACTTACTTTTACTCTTCTGATAGCATAGGTATGACCAAGCAAGGCGAACACTGGTTGCCGGATGTTCCTCAAATCCCAGCCTTTCAAGCTACAGTCAACTGCACCAGTTACCAGCAAGTTCTGATGATTTGATAAAACACAGATATATCATAACAATTTAATTACTAAATTGTAGCAATGCATATGTTGGAAACAAAAGTTAGATAAATCAAAAAACACAGATTAATAAATCATAAATGAAGTGAGGTCCCCAGTGTGTAAATTAAAGAGCATAGAGCAACACAAATTGGATCTCCACTATTGCCTACTCTGCCTACTACATAAAACAGTAAACAAAATCTCTGATCTGCTTGGGCTGACCATCTGGTAGAACAAAGCTCTTCTGGAGATGTAATAGTGAATGAGAGCAACAAAGCAACTAGGCATATTTTTATATAGAGAAGATGCAATAATGTTGCAGTAAAACCCCCTGCTATTTAACCAGAGTGCTTCAATTAGGAAAACGGTGGGATGAACAGTTTTATACCTCATCATATTTGCACCAGTCACAGCTCAAGACCTCAGCCTGGTGGGCTGGTATCACAAGTTTGACTCCTGGGGTTTTCACATCCCAAATTCTTAAAGTCTGATCCCCTGAAACAAAGAGAAATTGATTCCATGTTGTTGTATCAGTTGCGGGATTCAGTTAATCCATTCGTACTTATTGGACAAGTGTTTCGTAGCTGTATAAAATATAAATGATGCATGAGGACACTCATGCCAAATAAAGCAAGCACATTATAGACACAGAAGTCAGATTGATGCAAGAAAAGATATCCAAACTTATTACTGCTCTTTCATTAGAAAAAAAACCCCTCAATTTCATTTTATTATTAACATTTCCACTATTTTTTAAACTCAGTTTTGATTAAAAGGAGATTGGGTGAAAGAGTTAAATACCATTTCATTAAACTAGGAGCTTAAGGTCCATTTAAAAATGGACTTAAAAGACCAGAAAAATGAAAAAGCTTTCTTTTCAAGCCATCTGAGAGGTACCACCTAGTCCTATGCTTTTGGCACAAAGAAAAGTGAATGGTAGTTGATATAGAACTTGTTTCAAAATTTCTTCAATGATAGGAAAAATTAAGATGTATCACCTGTACTCATAATGTACAAAGCCTGCAGTTACTCTTGTTTACTGAAATACTGGAAGAGAAAGTCATTCTACTGTAATTGTTACAGATATGAAAGGCAACATGTGCTTTAACCTTGGAGAACACACACACAGAAAGAAAGGAAGTCCAGCTTAACTTAAGAGCTGTTAATCAACTGTGCCTCTCTCTTTACCTCCAGCCACAAATTTTCTTCTACCCCTTGAGATTTTTAGCATTTGTATACACACTTCTTACAAAGTCAGTTCCTAATGGCTCGTAAAGACATAGAAAGCTGCATCAGCTGATAGGATAACGATGCTTTTCAATTTTTAAAATTGGGATTTTCTCCTTAGCCCTGAATATTTAGCTTTGTATCAGCAAAAATGGATTCTCTGGTTTATTTATTTACAGAGAGAGAAAATTAATTAGAACTGATGATTATGCCTATGTTTGTTAAAGAGACAAATTTAATCCCTAAAAGGTGTTTAAAACACTCACAATTTCTATAGGAAGCATGTATCAGTACTACCTAAGTTAAAAAAAACACTGTTTTACCTTGTTACTGAAGAAATTATTGATATTTGCTTATAATTATTATTTTTATGCCATTGACATCCAAGCATTTAGATGGTTTTAGTGCCCTGTTGGTCACTGGTTGCAAAATATATCGTTTGGCACCAAAAAATCATAGCTCTTTTCAAGAAACTGGCTACAGATCAAATAAAACCATCCCCAGAGCCACAACAATATTTCCCATTGCATGAACTACCAGACTCTGCAGACTTCACAAAAAACCCCATAAAACATTTGGGAAGTTTGAACTAAAAAAACTAAGGCAGAGAGAGCTTGGTTCACTACACATTGTGAGTCCAGTCATCTGACTGCGGAACTGCACAGACTATGGGCATCTTTGCTCTGGTGTTGGTGTCCGCAGCCCTCACGACTGTGAGAGATGCTGTACTCTCGGTGCATAAATTCCCCAACTGTAAGGTGGGAACAACACACAATTCTCACTGTTTTCACTCCCCTCTCCTAGTGTCAAGAGGAGTGCTGCTCAGTACATGGATAGCACTCCTGACGACAGCACCCTGCAGTCAGCTGAAGCCTCAAACATCACTACAGTGCTTATAAAAACAGGGTGACATATGGAGAGGAAGAAACATGAACAGCAGGGTTTTGGCAAAAAAAAAAAAAAAAAAAAGGTAGTACACCCATCCACTCTCCATTAGTCTTGCTAATCTGCTTGCCTGCAGAGGACAGTTCAGTTTGAGTCTTAGGTCTTTCTGTGATATTATAATGGACTTCTTAAAAAGCTTTTATTTTAATTTTATTAGATAACGTAGATTTGAAGGGGAAACACATATTTCACTACAGACAGGATCATTTTCGCCAAGCAAATAAATACATAAAGCCAGGTGAACTAGAATGAACTGCTACAGAGATGCTACAGTAGCATTATGAGGGCCAAGAACACTTGGAAAAATAAGTTACTCAGCCAATATCAATTCTGACACTAAGTATACAATTGCCCCAATTATTTCTTTTTTAATAGAAAATGCTGATGGCATGAGAAAAGGAAAAAAAAAGGGTTGTTTTCCTTCTTTTTTTTAACTTTGAAAATGCTAGACTTAGCAGTTATTAATACTGGCTGGCACTATCGGTAAAATGTTCTTAATGGAGTAACACAACATGCAAGTGAACCTTTCCGTGAATAGAAAAGACTGATTTAAAGCCAAAGGCAAATTAAATTTTTCCATTTAAGTGGAAAAATCAGATAATTTTTTAAAAAACCCTGATAAACAGTGCAATCCTGACACAGTGCACATTTTAACAAACTTTTTTTAACCTCAAATTTATTTTCATTACATATATACATTTACATTTAATTTCAACAAAAGCAGCAGTTAAAAATTTTGCAATCTCCACATTTCCATGACTACTACAAATACTAAGGAAGCACTTCTTCCACATGGTAAGGAAAAGTAGGATAATAATAATACCAAGTACAAGGAAAGCACACCTGCTACAATCATAGTCATTAACAGACACTTCCAGTTGACATCCCAAAGCAAGCAACCACAAAAGTAGCCAACATTTTCCCCATAAAATATTTCTATTTTTGTAAAAAGCAATTTCTCATGGCAACAGATTTTTGCTGGTCCATTAGATAATTATGATTCCAGAATTGTTTATACATTGTACTTGCTTTCTTTCTTTCTAATGAATATTTGTGAAATCTTGGACGAATCAAAAAAACTACACAATATACACTCATCTATTCAAAATTTTTCAAAGAGATGCTAATCGACAAGTACATCATCCTTATACACAGGATGAAGACTGCTAATGTGAATGACAATGTCTGATAGTGAAAAGATAAAGTTTATTTAAGATTTAACATCCATGTAGGTTTTATATGACCTTTTTTACTCACATATATTTTACCCAAATCCATAAATAATCATCTCATATCAATGCCTGACAGTGAATAGATAAAGTTTATTTAAGATTTAACATCCATGTAGGTTTTATATGACCTTTTTTACTCACATATATTTTACCCAAATCCATAAATCATCATCTCCGAAGTCCTGTGATAACAACCAGCTAAGCAGTCATTGCCAAGTAGAGCAGAGGTATAACAGTTACCATATAAAATATGCTAGGTATGTGGGAGGTTAATAAAACTGCGTGAAACCTTAAACATTATCTGAAGAGGAAAAGGATGCTGACTAGGACAGGTACAATGTTTTTTAGGAATCAACTTCCACTAGACCAGGTTGCACAGAGACCCATCCAACCTGCTCTTCAACACTTCCATGGATAGGGCATCCACAGCTTCTCTGGGCAACCTGTTCTGGTGCCTCATCACCCCCACAGCACAGAATTTCTTCATAGTATCTAATTTAAACTTACCCTCTTTCAGTTTAAAGCATTACCCCTTGTTCTATCACAACATGCACTTGTAAAAAGCCAAACTCATCTCAATTAAAGTACTTCTGCAGTGCCATTGAATGATCCAAGTTAACATTACTTACTTACTTGTATATATTTTTAAATACTAAACCAGATTATTTAGCGCAAGTCAAACAGAAAATCAGTGGGAGAATTAAAAGCAGAACCCAAATCTCGTGACTCTTAAAACCAGAATTTTTACGCATGTTAAAATGATTGTGCTGATTGCTTCTATCACAGATAATTGTTCTGATTTTGGCTGAAATAGAGATATTTTTCTTCTGAGTAGCTGGTATAGTGCTGTGCTTTGGATTTAAAATGAGAATAACGCTGTCAACACACTGATGTTTTAGTTGTTGCTCAGCAGTGCTTACACTAGGTCAAGGTCTTTTCAGCTCCTCATGGTGCCCTGCCAGTGAAGAGGCTGGGGGTGCACAAGAGGTTGGAAGGGGTCACAGCCAGAACAGCTGACCACAGCTGACCAAAGGGATACCCCATAACATACAGCGTCATGCTTAACATACAAAGTTGGGGGAGGAAGAAGGAAGAAAGAGATGTTTGGAATATTGGCATTTGTCTTCCCAAGTAACCATAATGCACGATGGAACTGTGCTTTCCAAGAAATGCCTGACCACCCACCTGCCCGTGGAAAGTGGTGAATAAATTCCTTGTTTTGCTGTTGCATTCAAAGCTTTTGCTTTACCTGTTAAACTGTCTTTATCACAACCCATGAGTTTTCCAGCTTTGACCCTTCCGATTCTCTCCTCCATCCCACCGTGAGGGAGCAACTGAGCAGCTGTGTGGAGCCGAGCTGTCAACTGGGCTTAAACCAATACAACAGTACAAGAAAACCTAGAGCAGGACTAATAAAGCTCAAGGGATTCCACACAAAAACACAGAAACAGAGCAGCACAAAAAGCAGCTTTATTTAAATCATCCAAGAGAACTACCGAATGCACAAAATCTATCTCCATGTAGCACAACTTACATAGCAAACATAATACCCAGTGGAAACATATTTTCCAAGTGGTCCATTTTAGTTTGATACAAAATGTTGTCAAGCTAAAAATTAAAGTAGTTTGAAGTTATTTTAGAGAAGAGCCCAATAATAACCAGGAGCCAATAAGAAACAAAAAGTGCACCCACACCATGCACAAATTAATGGAATATAAACCTCTAGCAAAAAGTGCTTTGGAATTCATGAGAAACCACTGTCATAGCCAAACAGCTCATTATTTCTTCCATTTTTTAGGAACCTGAACAAACATAAACACCTTTGGAATTACTTGTCTGCAAGTCCTACTCTCCAAAAGCTTCTTCTTTTGCTGTGTGCTACTTCTGAAGCAGGAATGGGAGCTGACAACCCCAAACTTTGGTCCAAGAACATGAAAAACACCTCTGCTGAGAAGCTGCACTCAAAGGCTATTCTTTCTCTTTCACAATTTGAATACCAAACACAGAAAGGTGTGCCAAGTCTACATGCCAGCCTGATTTATGAAACTACAGCTTGACAATCCCTTAACTACACACACTTATCCACCAAGAGACCAGCGAGAAAGAAGAGAATTTTTAAAAGGCAACTCACTAAATTGAGTTGGGCTGGCAATAAAACAGAATATGAGATAAACAATGTTTTTTAGTTTTAACATTGAAGTCCAGCATTCAGTGCAAGGGCTTACAAGAGTGGGACATGGATTTATGAGTTCATTTGTAAAGCACCAAAGCTACAGTCATCCAACACTTTTGTCAACACAATAAAAATTTATCAGAAATCATCACACCTTGTTGCGGTACAAGAAAATTTTTTGCCCTGGGCTTTCAGTCTGAAAAATAAGTCTTTGAGCAAAGAATACAATTAATAGATCTAAATACTGATAAATACAGACATTGTCAGTCATATTAACAAAAATTTCTTTCCCTTATTTATGTGTTAAGATGCTATTAAAATTATGTACTTGCCCTGATCAATAAACTTAAGGAGTGATTTAAAAAGGAATGCAGCATTAAAACTGAGGCCCCAGTATTCAATAGCTATTAGTCATTCTAAATCTGGGCTTTGTCAAATCCAAAACATTCATATTTTCATTTGTCAGTGTTGTGTCTGTATCAAAGAAAACTACAGTTATGCAGACTAAGGTAAAATGGTACACATTAAGTACTTTCTACTGTTAAAGGACAATAAACCCAGCTGATACTAAAAAGTATGTGTTTTTTATAAACCTGAGTAAGGCCTATTGCTCTTCAGTAATGGAGATTCATTTAGTAGAAGTGATTTACATTTGACTAAATATTACTGTTGCACGCATTTCAAACCTCCTTTATGTGCTTCTCACCAATTTGCTCTCTAGGTTAAAAAAAAATTAAAAATCTAGTAGGCAAATGACATAATGACTCATTAAACCCCTTAAGCCATGGAGATGCTGTTAAACATTCATGTCACTACTTTGATGACATTTTCCACATCAGTGTGTTTCCAGCATAAGGCAGACATTTACCAGGGCTCTAGTTTGGTGCCACACGTACACCTGAACATCCTGCTTATCTTACCTGCTCAGAAATTGTTGCTGACATCACAACAGCACTTATTTACATATACAGAATTAACAGTTTGCTCTGTTGCTAATTATTCCCAATTAAAAAAAAATAAAGGATAGGATAGCCCATTTACTTTCTTTTTGAGAGTACCAAATGGTTGTACATGAAGATAACAGCATTGTAAAGTACCACACACATCCCTGTAAATGTTAAATGGAAGTTTATTAGATGCTGAATAAAACCTAACTTAACTGAAGCATCAGACACAATTTCTGCAATTCAATTGCATTTTATTGTCCACTGCAGACAAGCTCAGTTTTCTTGTATGTATTCAGAATGGAGACTCAATGAAGCAAAAAAGCTATACCTAGTATCAAATTCTTTTCCAATTGTTTTATATTGCCCTCTTAGGTATGCCATTTTTTCACTTGTATTCTTTTTCTAGTCTCACAGTAGCTTGAAAGATAGCCATATATCAAAATCAAATATTAGCTTCAGGCATAAGTTGATCCTTTTGAGCAGCTATTTTACTGTGTCTTGTGATTCTGTTTGGTTTTCTGTTTTCAGTGTTCACAAACTAGTTAGTTACACGGAAATTAAACTTCTGCTGGATTCTATGGGGACTCAAATAAAGGCAGAAAAATGGCAGGGGTGGGGCATGCAAAATGTTTTTAAACCTCCTTTCCCCTTGCTTACTTCTGTTAAAGAAAAAAAAAAGGAAAAAAAAGAGTGCATTGCTTTACTTACGTTTAGATTAATTGGAAGTATTTAAAGACCAACGTTTTTTCCAGTCTGTGGTTTACAACATACCCACTTAGTATATGCAAAATTGAAGATGCTGCAGCATGCAACTGCTCCTTTCTCAAGCATTATGACTCTATACTATTAAGATATCAGTCAGTACATGGTTGTGCGTAGGTATGTGTGAGGTGGGACGAGAGAAGGGGGACAGGTGGGGCAAAAGAGAGAAAGAAAAGACACATGCACACACAGGCACCCTACAATCCCAAAGTAGTACACACTCCTTCAACAGGGGAATGTATCAATAACCTTCAACAACAATATCAAAAAAGCTATTGTTTTAAAAAGTTTAAAAAACCAAGGGAGATGAATGAAAGTACAAAAAGTTTCCCTTTAGACACATTTTCAGTTACTAATTTTCAAGACAACAAAAAGTTGCAAAACAAGAGACCACAAAACTGCAGGTCAACCTTTCCAGCAAGTACATCCCAAAGAAGGGAACGGCTCTAAATTTGACACAGTTCTATCACATTGAGATTCAAGTTTCTGTCCAGCTCCAGCTTTAGCTCAATAGAAGATGAATCATCAGTGAAATTTAGCCTTCTGTCCCATGATTTTCTGTCATCCTTACAGAGTATGCAGTTCAGAGCAAGTTTTAAACAAGGACAACCAGCCTCCTTGAACAGTTCCACTTTACTTTCATCACATACCTTGACTGACAGAGTACAATGTCATTGAGCACTAAACAATAAACTCTCCAAACATCAACTGTGTGATATACCTTTTTTACAATAAGGAAATGGCATTTATAGACAGAGCTAGAGGATCATGTGTCCTTCTACTCTCCACAGTCCTGCTGACCAAAGAAATTACTCCCAATAAGTAATCCAATCAAAACACAGGAAAATTTCAATGTAAACAATGCAAATACAGAAACCTTTTCCACATCAGCATGTCATGATTTCTAAGTTATTTCATCTAGAAGCACACCAGATGTTTTATTTTGGAAACAGTAAGAAAGTTCACTTCTTTTTCTCTTACCTAATGATTTTATACCCACCATTACACTATCAGTGTACTGATAGCAGATTTTTATTTCACACCTGAGTAGTCCTTAGAAAAGAAAAATATTGTGTCTTTTGTGAACATTGTTTTTCCTTCCATCAATGAAAACTGACTGCAATTAGCTTTAGGCTCCAACAGCATACTAGTTCCTTTCAAGTATCAAAGTATAAATTCAGAAAAGAATAGGAAATCTGTAGTGTTTTAGTCAAAACTTCCAACAGCTGCACTGACTGAGTCACTCAAAGAACAGATCAATTGCTGCACCCAATTTAGGTACCACGACATACAGCATCTAACAATTGGTGTTTCCCAAAATTGTTCAAGTAGCAATGTATTAGAAGAGAGTCTGGCTTCATATCCTAGAGGTTCAAATTTGAAATAATTAGCTTTATCAGCAAAGCCCTTTTCTTCACCTAGAATGCCAGAAATTTTGTAGGAGTAAAGCTGCACCGCTGGGCCGCACCGCGGGGCCGTGCATGGCCGCTGCCATCTTGGCGCCAACATGCGGTGCCACCATCTTGTGCCGCAGCCCCAGCGAGCGCCCCGCCTGCGCCGAAACCAACTCCACACAGCCAGATACCACCTCTGCTGTAAAGCGCACGTGTTGCCCGCGAGCTGTGAGACTCTTTAAAGACACAGGTGCGTCCCAGGAAGAGGACCCTGAGGGACTTGTAGAAAACTTGTGGACTCTGTGTTGTGTTGCTGGGGATAAAACTGTGGCAGGACATAACTGTAGGGACTGGAAGTGACGCGGAGACCAGTTAGCCAGTCAGTAAAAGTCTACCAGAGGTAAGAGAGACCTTGGTAGCGAGCTGATAGCACCTATACTGCTTGTCAGGGGATTTTCCAGCCCTAAACCTCTGCCGTAAGTGTGTGTAGTTCGCAGCAGAAGAGGAGCGAATGTTACTATGAATGTGGTTTGAAGGCACCTTGCAGAGAAGGGGGTGTGAACATGTGTGAATGGCTGAAGGCACCCCGCAGGGAAGGGAGTGCAGACATGTGTGAATGGCTGAGTTATAGAACACGGCAGGTTGTAGGGCTCTGTTTTAAAACCCCAGTCCATTTTTTTTTTATTTTAACCTTAAACAGACACGCAAGTGTGGCATTTTGAGGATTGGGCCAGAAAAGGTTCCANCCAAAATTCCCTGTCTCTCTCTGGCCGTATGTAAGCTCCGCCCCTTCCCCCTGCATGTCAGAGCTGGAGAGGGGGAAGAGGCAGGGGGGGAGGCACGGCAGACAGCCCAGCCCCGCCGCTTAGCAGAACAGCAAGCCACACCTGACCTCAGCAGACCAGCTCCAATTCCAGCCCTACTGACTTACCGCAGAAGCCATGAAAAGAGCCCTCTGAAAGAAATTTCTACCAGCTCCAAAAGACTCAGGACAACGAGAAAATTTTTTTTCTTTTCTTTCTTTTGTGTAAGAGAAAAGTGGATATGTTGTAACGCGTTTTCCCTCCCTTAATCCCGCCCCCCTGACCCTTCCTGACTGGCTGATGTGAGTCAGGACTGCCTCCCAACCCCACGGATAAAAGCCTGGCAGGACTCGGAACCAGCCCTCTTCAATTCCAGCCTCAATGGAGCTCACACCCTTCCCCGTCTCCCCTCCCCCCTCCACAGTTCCCCAGTCCCTCCCCTTATTATCCTAATAAATCACCATGGAAACCTGGAATGGAAGAGCTGCCTTTCTCGACCTGTCACGATTCTACAAAGACTTCGTCTGGACAGCCTCACAGCTTGCGGCTGCCGAGAGTCCTCCCTGCACGTTTAGGCTCAGGAGCAGCTCTCCCCATGCAGCACGGGGAGGGCTGCTCGTGAGTCCGCGCTGCCGCAGAGTAAGACAACCCTGGACAGAAAGGTTCTAAGCAGGACTTTAGAACATTCTTTAGAACTTGCAAAAACACTAAGCACTGAACCCTGACCAAATGTTACTTACCTAGAATTTTGTAGTATATAGATAACTGTATTTCAGTAGAACTGTTTATGCAGTGTACAGGGCTCAATCAGGTTTCTGCACATCGTCTTAGACAGGTATCCACCACATAAGGTGGAAAAATCTGTGCTCCAACATTTGGCTTTCAAGCATTATTATGTTAGAACAAATAAATGTTACTTGTTACTTGAATGATGTGCATTTAGTTTAGCTAAATGTACATCATACTAGCTAAACTCTGAGGGCAGAATCAGATGGAAATAGCCACATTGAAATTTTTTGGAAATAGCCAGACTGAAATTTTATCAAAGCCACAAGTTCTTCTTCATCTGACTTTCCACAGAACAGGGAAGACCAGTATCTGTGTGTACATGCTGTCTCTCTAACTTCAGGAAAACATAGTTATACCCACTTACCCACTTGATATAAGAGCCAAACAATTTCTATTTAAATCAGTACAGAAGTAGAACAGATTTAAAATTACTGGGCCACCAGAGTTAATCTATCAACATCTGTATTAAGACAGTGCCTACCAGCCCCTCTATTTCCCAGGCAAACTCTGTGGCTCACAGCACGCCTCACCCAGTTAGTCATCAGCTGGGTTCCAGGTATCACTCCACAGCTCTCCTTGTGCCTCTGAAGCAGGAGCAGTGTTTGGAAAACACTGCCACCTCACCTCTCTTTGCCTCTGGGTACACCCAACTCAATTATGATTCTATTAACCAGCAAGATTCACAGCACTGGCCAAAGCAGAGAAGTAAAATTGATTATTACCTTTCCCAGAGAACAAGGCACAGAGATCTACAGAAGTACTTAAAAAAGCTCAGTGAGAACTGACTACATTTCTCACAGTGTTAACAGTCTGCTGACACTTGAGATAATTTGAAAAAAAACATAGGCCAAAACACAAAATAAAGCATATAACCATGATTTAGTAGTCAATAACAAGAGTGAGATAAATGGGAGATAGCTATATAAAATAACAGAAAAAACTGCCCCAAGGTCACTGCTAGAAAACTGCTGATTCTTGTTTAAATGGCCAAGAAGACGATCTACTGATTGTAACAGAACCTACAAATCCAGCTGCAGCAATACATTTACCTCTCCTTGTTTCATTTTTATGAAACAAGTGTGTATGATACACACTACCATCTGCTGGACAAAGTGCAGAACTAATCCTGTAACACAGAAGGTGGTTTGGGGTTTTTGTTGCAAGAACCTCTTTACCATCCCACTTACCTGAGGCAGATGCAAAACAACCTGGGATGTGTGGAGACCATATGGTGCTGTAAATGACCCCTTCATGGCCTTTAAAAGTGCATAATGACTTCCCCACAGCTGGATCCCACTGAATAGAAAAAAGAAAACTGTTGAGATACACATTCAGTAAGAAAGGAATGGGTTTCATACATTGGGAAAAAAAGTTTTATACATACAGAAAGGACAAAAGGAACTTCTTTAAAAACAGAATTTTTATTCTTAAACTGGTATCAACTGAGGGTTTTAGTAATATCTCAGTTAAAGTAGAATTTCAGCCTCAGGGTAAAAACAGAGAGGAAAAGTTAATCAATGTTGCATCTTAACACAAAGAACTATCATATCCAAAAGAAATCACACTTTACACCTTCAGCAGAAAACCAACATACCAGCTTGGCTGCTTGATCCCATGAACCAGACACCACTAGCTGCTCTCCTCTAGTTTGGCTCCAGTCAACACTATATGCCTAAAAATGACATAAAAGCATAGTTTAGAAGGAGCATTAGAATACAAGTTTGAGACTGTAGGTTTCCAGAGTTTCACAAAATAGACTTGGATTTGCAGATTGTATCCTAGTCAGCTAAAAAACCATTGCAGTCAACCCCAACAAAACTGCCAACAATGCCATTTACCTAAATAAAAATTAAATTTAGTATCTCAGACATTAAAGGTACATACAGGCTAAGAAAAGTATCCATAAAAGCAAGGATGGGCCAAAATGGAGGGAAAAGAAAAGTTGTAACGAAATCCACATCCATCTACCATCACTAGAAGTCTTCTACTTTAAAAGCCATAATTAAGACTTGAATTCTTATCCCTGATACAATTTCATTCAAAGATCTACAGTTTCCAATTGCTAGCCACCTCTTATTGTAAATGCCATCTCTCTTTAGAGCTGACTTTGAGGTTTTAGCTGACTAACAATGAATGCTTCTTTATTATTCTTTATTAATAGAATAATATTCTATATTATTAATAATATTAATGTTTTATATTAATTCTCCTAAGAAATATATGTCATAAAATACTTCTGCTTTTCATCTTTTCCAGGTTCTATGGCATTCTTTTTCTACCATCCAAATAATCAAACCAGTAAAATAAAATAAATAAAAAACTCAACTTCCCTCATAACTACTCATTTCAGCTACTAACAAATTACTTTTCACTGCATAGTTGAAATAAGGTCCCTCTTCCCTGACAGCATATTCTAATGCTGATCCCCACTTTGACAGAGGATACCTTAACTTCATCCTTCACTGCTGATTCTTCAGCTCTGCTGCCTCACAAAAACAAATGAAGGTAGTTCTTTAAATTATTTCAAATCCTCAAGTCTCGAGAACATGCACAACTTCCATCTTCAAACACCCATCTTTATCTACTCGATGGAAGGTGCATTCTATTTTGTCTGGTTTTACCTTGCCCCAAAGAGATTCAATAAATTGCAGTGGGACATGAATCATTTCAGTGTAAGGTGGATAAGTATCAGATAAAACAGGTCATCCACTTCACCTCCTGACCCAGTCAGAGCTCCCAGGACACTTCTCAGAAATGTGGTCACTACCTATGAGTAGCAGGTGGCACTTCTCCCAACAGCTGGGCACTAACCACCCAGGATTTGTACTCCACCTGGGATAGTCTAAGTTCTAGCGCAGTAATGGATATGGTCTGCAAGTCAACATACTAGACGCGTTAGTCTTGGATCGATGAAATTGTACATTAA
Organism: Grantiella picta; assembly: GCA_013397955.1. Classification (NCBI taxonomy): domain Eukaryota; kingdom Metazoa; phylum Chordata; class Aves; order Passeriformes; family Meliphagidae; genus Grantiella; species Grantiella picta. Next base: position 866,485 of record VZRM01006908.1, read on the forward strand.
GTAACAGCAACCCTGTTTGGAAGGTGGAAATGCTTGGGCCTGTGTCACCAGATTAAAAAAGCAGACGCTGAAAGGGAAAGAAATCCAGCAAATCCCAAAGTCTTCCATGGAAAGTGTCCTGTGTGAGAAAGGAAATTGAGGTAATATTTAGCTACTTCTGGGCATTTTCCCTCCTAAGAAATATTTCAGTCTATGCTAGATCCAGCTTAAATGAACTGTTTTTCATCTGTTTTCCATAAGTGGAAGGCAACCACTGCCCAAAGAAAAACAAGGTGCTTTATCTGCAACTCTGCTTTTTTATTTTACAAAGTCCTGCTTCCCATATACTGAAAGCCATATTGCTCTAGCACCATTCTGTACTAACTCCCTTCTTTGAGGAGCTTATAGTCCAAATGTCAAAGACACTGGGACAATATTTGACAAAAGCCATATAACTGAGAGGTAATTCTTTTGGGATTTTTGCCAAATCATACCTTTACCTCTTGACTTTTCTACTTTTGTTATGTAACTAAGTGTACTACAGCTCATTAAAACATGCTTCCTTCCAACCCAACTCCCTCTACTGAAATAATAACAAAGAAGACACATCAGTACCTCTCCATATATTCTGAGAATGGACGACATGACAGTTCTTCAAAGTGACTCCCAAGCTCCTCGCAAACATCAGCTTCTCTCTTTACCCCCAAATCTGTGTGATGGCCTCAGTTCAACTCCTAGGCTGCTGCTGTTTGGAAATGCCCCTAATTGTATCACTATGCAGTACGCCTCTTTCACACAAGCTCAGTGAGTGTTTGGCTCTTACATTCATATTCAAGGTTTTCCAGAGAGAAACAGATCTTTGGGAAACATGCACCTGTGTCACACAATTCATGTAGCCCATATTCAATACATCGTACTTGGGATATATCAGATCTACTGCAAAGCACACACAGGGCTCCCAGCTCAGTCCCAAGCTATCAGCATGTAGATCTGCTGAGCACGGGCTGTGACACAAACCTGGGCACATATGGCACACAGGGCTGGGACTGATCAGCGCTCTGCAGCTGCAGCGGAGGCAACGGGACCTGGGCAAACTCTCCTTCAGGCAACAATTATATACAGAACAGACAACAGGCTCAGGAAAAACAAGACATACTGTCCATTTGGCATGTGACAGGTCTAGGTAATAGGAAGAGGATGTAAAGAAGACAGTGTGAAGAACCAAGTAAGGTTCAATTTCATTCTTCTTTCCTTTTCATGCTATCCTCCAACATAAATGTACAGATGCTTCAAAGGAAGCTGTGTTGAGAAACTGGAAAAGACTAATAACACAGCATAAACCTTAGCTGTTAATCTTCCAGTGCTTTATCTTCAATCATAAAATAAATGAACCCTAGCTTATGCCTGAATAGCAGCAAGAAATGCCTCAGGCAAGATGAAAAGATGGCGGAAAAACGATGTAAAAACATAAAAAATAGATTAAAATAGATGTTCAGGCTCACTTTACAAGACAAATTTAATTCAAGCATTCTATTATCTCACAATCCAGGGAGATTTTGTCAAAACCAAAGTAAATTGGAATAATTTATTCATGAGGTTCAGCAGTTGGTTAGTGCTGGAATAAAACTCATTGTCCTTTGATAATACAAATGCACTTTCAAACTGAAAATGCATGTTCTTTCTGAGGAGGGACAATGATCTCATTTAGAAAAAAGAGAAAGATTCCTGTCAATCTTGCATTAGAAATAAGATAAAATGCAGTGACAAAATTGTCATTAAAAATGCCAGACAAGGATTAAGGGTTAGGAAGGTAGCGAGAACACTGTCTGCCAGTGTTTATCACAAACTACTAGGTAAATTCCTGCTGAGATCTATCCTCTTATTACAAGTTTATAACAAATCAATACAAACCATTCATATCTCATGATAAACACTCAGCCCATGTTTCCTTTACTGTCTTTCTAAGCATGGTTGACTATGTCCGCCTCCCCATGCTACCTGCTCAACTAAAACATGGACATAAAAATATTTATTTCACAAACAACAGATGGTGTAGCAGAACCAAAATAAACTCACTGACAGAATTTCAATGAGAAAATGACAGAAACAAACAAAAAAATTGGTATTATGCTTCACCTACAGCTTTCTGTAACTACTATCAACCTTTAAACACTATCATAAAATCCTTATCACAACTACAAATTCCTCTCTCAAAAGTCTCCGTTCACACAGTTTATGTATTAAAACAAAGTAGAAGAACTACAAAGAAATAAGGTACCAAAGATGGACTCTAGTGTAATTGCAGTCACTCAGCTTTTAGCTTTGTGCTTCACATCTGAAAAAATCTTGAGGTTTTTGGAAACAAAACTGAATTTCCTCCATCAGTTTTTTGACTACATATCTATTAGATTATTTCATTGAGATTGCTGTCATTTAGATAAAGCATCAGTAATCCAGGCTAAAACTGATTGCTCTAAAGTTCAAAGACTTGACAGAAGTGAGTGGAGGGTTAGAAGGAAAGTTTTACAAACGGGAAGAAAAATCACTTAAGGGAAGATATATGTACTACAGTATAAATAGCCTTAAAACTATGCAAATATATTTATAAACCTGAATATAACATTCTTCTCCACCCATACAGCACTGCATAAGGACACTGAGATTTTAAGAAAATCAAATGCAACAGTACCAAAACAAGGCTAAAAATCACAAACACTGTCCCAACATTTGACTACTGTTAATTGAGTGGGATCTCACAGATGCTAGGAGGGAAAAGGATAAGCAGATCTGAGTGCAACCCAAGCGCTAAGGATCCGCATAATGCGCATCACTCTATAAGCTCAAGAATAAGACTGATACATCAACTGTCTGATTTAGATCTATCTAATAAGACTCTCTAAAAATCACAGCACGACTGCAGTAATTTCATACATTAAAATTATTACTTAGCCCGTAAGGAACCACAAATGCTATTTCTGAATATATTAGATTTGTGTAATTACACAATACCTACCAATGTATGAACACACATAAGAATACATTCACTTTATAGTCAAGTTATTAATTCAAGCCACAGACCCCAAAAAATTAAAAAACAGAAACCAAAAAGCTGCTTTTGATTATAAGACCACGAAGTCTTTTAATTATTCAAACATAAGATATCCATAAATTTTTTTACCTCCAGAGTGTGCTCTTTATAAACTTGCAGTGGACCTTTGGTTTTAGCCATATCCCAGATTTGCAGAGATCCATCTCCACTACAAGTGATCAACACGTTTTCGTTATTCTCACTCCAGGTCACATCAAACAGGCCATCATTCCAGTCAAAACTAAATTGGAAAAATGAGGATATTTGTCTGCGAGTTTGGACTACTAGTTACATGCAAAGAAAGTATTTCTTTAAATCGTCCTTTTTACCATTCTAAACAGCATTTTTATATATTTGAGTTTCAAGTGAATCTCCTTGCAATTAACTTACTAATTATAATGTCAATTTCTAAAACTGTATGTCACAACATATTAAGTTAAAGCATAAATGAGCCAAGGACCTCCCACACATAGAGAATGAACTCTGTTTCCAGTCTTCAACTTGCCAAGCAAACAAAGACAGAGGTACAACACACCTCAGTCTGATCTATGGTTTCTGCAGGATGTAAGAGCACTTTGTCTCTAACAACTGTGGTAAAGAAAGAAATAAAACTGTGTCAGGAGAGCCCTATCCAATTCACAACACCATTACAAACCTGAGTCACAATGAAAACGCAGAAATACAGTCATGGATTTACTGGAGATCTCTACACTCCGTTGAAAGTGCTTTCAGCACCCCAGCAATTCATCATATGGGATCTGATGCTATATATTAGTTACTCTGCAACAACTATTAATGACTGCAGAATTATCTAATGGCAAATAAGAATTTATTTACCCCCTTTTCACTGAAGGTTCAGCTAAGCTTAGGTCAAATGTCATGGGACTCTACTGTAATGGTAAGGGAAAGCCATGCACACGGAACACTTTGATAGAGAAAACAACGCAGTCTGTGGGTCAGGAACTTAAGAGGACGTTCTACCACAAAATAAATGCAGTCCCTGGAATCAGGAATGAACAGTACTAAACCAGAGCACTTAGCAAAAGTACCAGAGTGTTGAACATCTTCAAAGAGTCTTGTTTTATAATTATCAATGAAAAACAGTTTCTCTGAATATGATTACCTATTTTTTAAGCATTTCTATGTCAGCCCTCTTAATCTAAACAATTGCTGTTTCAAGACTTTCCTTAAATTATTTTAAGTTAATAATGGTCAAGTATTAAATCCCCTCCTTTCTAACCTTTCTCCTCCTTCCATCTGTCGCTGTTGAGCCGCTGGCTGAGAGAAGAGATCCGACTCAGTGCGTGGCATAAAAGATCTGTATTTTATTATTTAATCCCAACTTATATAGACTTTTCAAAGGTCACTTAGATTGGTCAGTCCGAAACCTCCCCCTAGGCCCATTGGCCAGGCCCGAACTGCGCATATATCGAGAAACTGTTTTAATAACATCCAAACTTTATCTTTGTTTATAAAAACACAAGAAAAGAGAGAAAAATTCTCACGGGAAAGGTCTGTGCTAGCCACATCCATCCACAACAAAATAAAACTCCTCCCAAACCCTTAGAAAATTGTGTCTCCTAGGAAGGACCTCCATGACTTGATGTAGCTTCTTGTTCTATTTTCAGTATAAGTCAATCATAAGGGTACAAATCTAGGTCTCAAGGCACTGTTCCAAAAAAGCTAGAACTTGAAATTTTAAGCTAGGGCAGTGAAGCTCTTCTTAATTTACATTGCCAGTTTTCTATAAAACGGTTTACACTGTGGAAATGGTGCAAGCCAGATGACTTCCCATAACAAAACCAATGCAACGTAAACATATCTGTTGTATTGTATGTAAATACAAATACATTAATTTCTATGTAAATATAAAAATCTGTATTCGGTAGATACTTTGGCATAGATAAAATACTCAGTATCACTAACAATAACCTAAAATATTTCAGTTGTGTCTCATACACAGTTAAGTTTTTGCTTGCAAAAATAAAAAATAAACCTGTATTACCTCCTGAGCAGAACAATCCCAGCTTCGTTCTGTTCCAGCACCGCCAGAGTTCCACAACCTAAACCAGCAATATAAAATACAACATCACAATTACTTCCCCGATCCAAAAGGAAACTGGGGTGGTTCTGAGGCAGCACCAGTGTGCAAACACAAATAGCACGTGAACTTTAAGAGGCCAAAGAATTACTTGCATAATTAAACATCTTGTCGTCTCATGTTCTCTAAAACAGTAATTCATTTACATCAGACTGTTCTGGTTTGATTTTGGTGTTGGTTTGGTTTTTTTTTTTACTCTGCTCTATCTTTAAGTGAGGTTGAAAAAGACTTGCTTATAAAGCATAAAAGTTCATTTTCCCCATGGGCCTCACATGACAGACATAGCATTACAGGGTTCCCTTCTGTCTCTTTGATGACACAGCAGAGAGAACACTTATTCCCCGTTCCTGAATATAGTAATACAAACACAGCTCACCAGAAATTAAACAAATGATTCCATTCTGATAAAACACACATGGGTTCTGCTTTCTCATCTGACTGAGACATTGTCAAATTAATTCTACCTTCTTTTTTTTAAGTTAATGTTTTGGGGAGCAACACTCCCACTGGAAATGAACAAGGTGCTAGTATTGAGGAACGCTCAGCTTGGCTCTTCCAAGGGAATGCAGGGTCACCAGGGCCTGCCTGGACACTCAGGGACTGAGTCAAGAACAGCTGAACCCACAGAATCACAGAATAGGCTGAGCTGGAGGGACCCATCAGGATCGAGTCCAACTCCCGGCCCTGCACAGCACCACCCCCGGGAGTCGCACCCTGTGCTCAAGAGCATCGTCCAAGCACTTCTTGAGCTCTGCCAGGCTTGGTGCTGTGAGCACTTCCCTGGGGAGCTGTTCCAGTGCCCAGCCACCCTCTGGGCGAAGAAGCATTTCCTAATATCCAACCTAAACCTTCCCTGACGTAACTTCAGGCCATTCCCTCGGGTCCTGTCAGCGGAGAAAGTTTCTTTCAGACATTTTATTCACGGTGTGTATGTCTTTACTATCATATTTATTCTCGACGCCCTCAAGTGAGCGCTGCTCGGCGAGGTCGCAGTGAGAAGCCCAGGGCAGCAGCGGGTTGGTGCTCGGGAAGCGGCAGATCCCGGCGGGCTGGGGGCGGCAGGGCAGCTCCCGAGCCACCCCCGGCCCGCCCGCGGAGCACAGCCGCTGTCCTACAGCAGAACAAACACAGCGCAAAGGGAAGTCGCCCCTAAGCGCTTTGGCAGACACCGTCTGTCCTTCCGCACACCCACGTTTCCAGCCTCCTCCTCCTCCTCCTCTGAGGAGGCACGCTCCCGGTCGCNGCGGAAGCGCCCGCCCGCCGGGCGGTGCCGGAGCCGCGCCGCCGCCATCTTTGGCATTGGCAGGGGGCGGCCCTGGGCCCTGCCAGTGCCCGGGCCGGCTGTGCGAGTCCTGAAAATCACCTCTCCAGCGCAAGGAATCGCTTCCAAATCTCAGAGGCAATCCGCTCTGATATACGCCGCGTAGGACATAGATCAGCTCGTTGTGTGTGCATCACATGAGATGTTTCAGTCATAAGTATGTTCGTTAGCTTTCATTTTTCCCTTTAAAAGGACCTTCGGAGCTTCTCGTTGTCCTAATTTCTTGAATAGATCTGCGTATTTTATTATTCTTCTCATTATGCAGTTGTGCTTTATCGAGGTTCCTTTATGAATAAACTTCTTAACCCTGTGACAACTTCTGTTTAAATCAGTGGGAATTTTGCCTTTGAAAGGAAGAGGAGGGGAGGCAGTGTTCAGGCTTAGAAAATTACTATTTCAGTAGACCAGCACTGCAGCTTTTGCCATATTACATCCTGTATAGATCTACATCGATGTCCCTTAAAATACAGACACAGATATTGTTCCATCTGGACACAGACTACCCTAATTAGTCACAATGACCCATCTATGTGTTTAAAGATAAAAATGCAAAACTGTCATTTCACACTTTTGGAAGTTACAGCAAAGGCAAATTAGATTATTTAATCATGGTTACCTCATGGAAGTTGGACCATAGTTATGTACTTCTGCTACCTGGTCTTATATTTAAAATTAAACCTTGACTACGAATCTATTGTAAAGCCACAAAAATGTCTAATTCCTTATACTGGCACTCAGATGCAGAATTAGGCAGTTCTACTCATTCTTCAATCTCGTAAAAATGAAAACAAATGTGTTTATCAAATAGCCTCCAGGATTTTAAAATAAAACCAGCTCAAATTTAGTGCAAGTGAAGCTCAATTTAATGTATCCTTTGAATTACCACAGCAGCTCCCAAAGCCTCTTAAGTGACAATTTATAGGCTTCATTTGTTGACGTCATATGAGATCAGATTTTTTACTGGGGCAAAGGAATACCTTACAGAATTGGCTGCTCCAGGTCAAATTCAACCAATTTTAGCTTCTGTGGAATATTTTTACATCAATTTATTTTTTCAAAATGCAAGTTACAAGACAGTTTTCTGAGCAAGTGTTTTTCAAATAAATGCCCGTTGTGACTGGGATGGCAATAACGATGCTTGAAAAGACACAAGGCTACCACAGTGGTACAGTAAGTAAATTTTGACACTGCCATATGCAAGGTGTTTGGGAGTCAGGTGCTTGATGGTGTAAAGTCCAGTTACTCTATGGAGAATTTATCACTGAATTGGAAAGGTTTCATCAAGTGCATTTTTTCAAAGCTGGTTGATCTTTCGTAATGAGTGAAATTCCGCATAGAGGTTATGCAAACAGGAACCAATGCTTATCAGTGGCCCAGCTTTGTTTTCAAGACACGATTAAGAAAATTTTTGCAGACATAAAAATCAAGAAGTGGATAAAAGGTTACAAGGAAGTCCTGAGAGAAGGACTAGTTCCCAAACATTTTTTTCACAGAAAAACTTGTGAATTCATTTTTTGAAGACCCTTAAAAGTAGAAAGCAAAATAATACAGACAGTGGAAGTATTTGAATATGGATGGTTTTAAGGTAGAGAGAATAACAACTGAAGGAACAAAAGCTATCTTACAGGCAAAGAGAGAAGGGGCTAAAAACCAAAGTTGCTAAACATGACTATTTCCTCCTCAGCCTCTGGGCAGCTGAGTAAATTCGAGAAACATGAAGGGCCACCAAGCATAGTAGTGTTTTATATGCAGCTATTGAAACAAAATGGTCTACCAGCCAGCTCCTTCCAACTAACACCAAATCACAGAATTAATTAAATTGGAAAAGGTCTCTGGGATCTTCGAGTCCAACCTATGACTGAACACCGCCATGTCAACTAGACCATGGCACTCAGTGCTTCATCCAGTCTTTCCTTACACGTCTCCAGGGACAGTGATGCCACCTTCTCCCTAGGCAGCCTATTCCAGTGTCACCCTTTCTGTGAAGAAATTCCTCCTAATGTCCAACCTAAACCTCCCCTGGCTCAGCTTGAGGCCATTCCCTCTCATCCTGTCAATAGCTGCCTGGGAGAAGAGGCCAACCCCCCACCTGGCTACACCCTCGTTTTGGGGAGTTGTGGAGATTGATAAGGTCACTGCTGAGCCTCCTCATCTCCAGGCTGAACACACCGGCTCCTTCAGCTGCTCATAATCAGACTTGTGATTCAGAGCCTTCAGCACCTTTGTTGTCCTTCTCTGGACTTGCTCCAGCACCTCAATGTCCTTCCTGAATTGAAGGGCCTAGAACTGGGCTCAGGACTCGCGGTATGGCCTCAGCAGTGCAGAGTTCAGGGGAAGAATCCAGACAGATTCTTCCAAACAGACGGACCCTGCATGCAACAGTAGATGGCAGACATGTTCCACGCAAAAAAACAAGAGCCCTGAATTGAAGAAAAAAAATCCCAAACGACACTGAAATTGCTGTTTTCCTAACACAATTCCAGTTGAAAAAGGAAAGTTGCTTGATATGTAGGTTTTAGGCTATCTTTATGCAGCTGTGTCTTCTCTGTACTCAGCTCTCACCCATACCCCTCATTAGCATTGGAATGGGTGGTTGAGATGCTCAGAGCAGTATCTCCACCCTTTTGGTCCCAAGAACTCTGCTCTGTTACAAATACATGTCCCTCATTTCCTCAGCTTGCTAGCTGACAGCTAGCTTAGATGTGAGTTGAGCTGGTAACCATTGCTGCTGTGTGCACGAATTCTTCAAAACCCTTGCTGGTCAGCAGAAAGCATAATCAGAAAGACTCGAGTCCAAGGGTTTGAACAAGTTATAAAAAGAGCTTTTTCACCAGAAAAAGCAGAATGTGAGCTATTTCCTCATGTGCAAGGGCAGGTAGCTTAAAACACTGAAAATATTCAAGGACTGCAGCTGATTTTTCTCTTGTCTTTTAACTATCAAACCATTCACTAGGCAGGCTCTATGCCATCAAGATTTTCTTCTACATGGGAATGCTTATTGACTAATAGAAACATAGACACGTTTCCAGCTGAAATCCCCATGTCATAAACCTGAATTTATTGCAGCTTTAAACAAATAAAAGTAACCAAGGGGGTTGCAGGAATGAATGCAAAGGGAAAAGACTCCCCTCATATGGCAAAACTGAGGATTATGGCATTTGGAAGGAAGAGGCAGTTAGCATGGAGGCCTTTCTGGAAGTTTAAAAGAATAAAAGAAAGAGGAGGGAAAGAGAAAGACACTTGAGCAAAGGCAGATTTAGACATGGAGATTTAGAAAGAAATGTGAGAATTGTGGGGGGAAGAGAGTGTGAAGCAAGAACAGCACACAATCTTCACCATGCTCACAGGAAAAGAGCTACAAGGATAGTCCTGACTGGTGAAATATTGATCCCTGATGATACATCCATATTGTTCAGTCAGGTTTTGCTGGCTGCCACCCCTGTGCACCATGCCGTAATTTGGTGAGCAGATTCCCCATGTTATTACTGTTCCATGATCAGATGGATCCCTAGACAATGGCCACCAGTCTCTATTTACCTGCCCATTTCTACTTAAATATTGTTTTAAATGTTCAGTGTGATCATAAGTGTATCTTTTCTTAAAGATTGGCAGCAGACTGTCTCAAAATACTGCCTTCTCCCTATTGAACTTAAAACCTTCTGCTCATTGTCTACAGTCATAAACTTAGTCTAACTTTTTAGGACAGCTTTTAGAAACAAGGTGTTTTTATTTCAGTTTAACTGTTTCTACTGCTTGTGAGAGTTCTGGCCTAAGGCTTAAAAAAATCACATTAACTTACGTACTTTTAATATCTCATTCAAATTTTTGTATCTGCAAGTTCTTTTAAATTCTTTCGATTTTTTTTTAACACTCATAATTGAAGCATGCTGGTCTCCTGAAAACTTCTTTTTCCTGTTTATCAGTGAAGAATTTACAGTGAATCTCCAATCTCCCATTCCTATATATTATCCTGTAATTAAATAAGAGCACCTTAAATGATGAATGAAATTTAACATCCATTTTAAACCCAGTATTTGTGGAGACAGATTTCCATTTATTCTGTTAATTCCATCTGTATTACCACAAACAAAATTCAAAATGCGGGTTAGTCTAAAATAATTTTTTCCCCCTATGGGACACTGACAGCCATAATACATGAAAAATATAGTTTGGACAGTTATGTTTTAAATCAATCTCTATAAATCAGGATACACTGGGATTGTCTTTTGTGGTCTTGGATCTTGTTTGCACTACTTGTATCAGCTAAATCAAGCCTATGGCATTTGTCATGTGCTGTTTGTAACTCATCAAAAATTGCATTTATATGTGCAACTAATAAAAGTTGGCAAAGTCTTGGATGTTAAAATTATAATTATGGTTAAAACCAGAGGCAAATTATTTATAGCTGTAGAAATATATAATGAAGAGAGGGTCATTTTTTCAACAAGTCTACGGCCAATTGCTTGTTACACATTTTTGCCAGTTTTGTCTCTAAAAAAACAGAGCTGGAGCAGAATGGTACTGACTCGTGATTATATACAAACCATCTGGTGTTAAAGATGTTAATTTCACAGCCCTTGAGAAACAAGTGAACAAGGTAAGAGTACTTCTGATAAGAAATGGGCTGTTATTTCAGTTTTTAAAAAATTCTTGGAATTATCTCCTAATCAAACATGAAAACACAAGAGCTACTAAATGCCTGATTGCTCGCTTCAGAGAGCTAACAGATTAAAAGATATGTTTTCACTTTATAAAAGCATCAGCAATTTGTGTTTGTTATTCAATAGCATTTGATTTTTTTCTCAGTTTAGCACTCAACCTGACAGCCAAATAAGTAGAATAACTAACTTATATTTGGAATAGACATGGTGCTAATAATGAAGCAAGCCTCACAAGTCAGTAATGCTAAGTGGAATAGCATGCTTCTTCCATCTCCTTTCAGTCCATGACTTCCTTCTGCACTTGACAAACACGGGCTGTTCTCGAGAACAACAGAGACATATTGTTCTTGCTTCCTGTAAGGTGATGTAACTGCAGTGCTGAATGGATTAACACCAATTCTGCATTTTGTGGAAAACACCATAATTTAGAAAAACACTGTTTGCCATTCAGACTGTAGCAAGAAAAAAATAACCTACTGTATCTGGCAGATGAGCAAATATTAACTTTTCCCTGTAAATTAGTCTTTAGTTTGCTTGTCATCTTCCCACCCCATTTACCCATTTCTTATCAGCAGAAGCAAATGCCAGGCATATCTTGTTGGAAAAGGAGACTGCTCAACGCAAAAGCAAACAGAGCTACTGAAGCTAGTGCAGTAACTAATTTTTCTAATTATTCCAGAATTGATCCTCTGTCTACAGAAGTAATGGAAAACAATGATACAGGAGGAGGCTTTGTGCCAACAAGTGGATTAGTCTTAACATCAATTTTAACAGGATGAGACCTATTGATATGTAACATATAAACATAACTAATAAGTGCTATTTTTCCTTCTCTCTGGTGCTTGTTTAATAGAAGCCCCTAAGAAAAAAACCAAGACATTTGCTAAATCACCCAATTACACAGTATTTATATTCAAAAACAGACTGCAGAAGTGTCAATATAATTTCCTTTTCCAATCCATTTTGAATTCCCCAGAGATTTACTCTTGGGCTGCAAATAATCTGAAATTTTGGAGCATCTTTTCTTCATACAATTTGTTTCAAATATTGTTTCAAATGTCAAAGGATTTTTTCCTCTACTGGGTGCTATACCATACAAAGCACAGCTTTTGGCTATATGATAGTTATTCCTACTAGTTTTCTTCTCTGTAAAGTAATATTTTTGGTAATTATCAAGCTTCCAAGTATTCTTGACAAGTAAATTGCAGGTAAATGCCAGAAACCGACACATTTAATCAATCACATTTAATCAGGGGTAGTTTTCCAATTTCAATGTGCAGCACTTGCAAAGCATGAGGCTGATCCTTCTCAAAGCAGCCATAAACCCTTCAGTGAACTTGAAGCCGTTCGGGAACACAGAGCGAGGCAGGTTTAAGTGGCGGATAATAGTAGAAGGCAAAGGCTAATGATTGCTCAATCCTGACGCTGCTCCAAACTTCACTGCAAACACTGACAGCATTTACTCCTGACAAGCTAGTTAGAATATGCATGCCATTAAAAACAAACAAGAAAAGCAATACATGATAAAAATCCCTTTAGCAGCGCCAGGTTCAGCGCCGAGCTGCGCACAGGACCTGGCTTCTTGCAGACACAGGCTCCTTCAGGTGAACCCCAAGCACCTCAGAAGGCTCCGGGGTCAGAGCCCCTGTCGTTTCAGCGGCGGGAAGGCTGAGCCTGACCCCACTGATTTAAAGCGCGACCGTGAGCTCTGTTAGGGGGGAGGATATTACAAAATAAATCCCCGCAGGAAAAGGCAAGGAAGGGCTGCCCTCGGCCCTCCCCAGCAGCCCGTACCGCCGTGCCCTCCCGGGGCGCCCCGGGGAGCGGGGGTGGCCGGGCCGGGACTTCCCGAGGGGAGCACCGCCCTTTCAGACTGACAAGCCTGTGAGGACACGACGTGACTCCTCTTCCTCGAGAGCTCCCACTCGGGACGCGTCCGGAACGCTGAGCAGGGGGGCGGAGAAGGTTATTTCGGCCCGGAGGCGGGGCTGGAGGAGGCGCCCGGCGCTAGGGCCTCCCCAGCCCGCGCTGCCAGTGGCTCCGCAGCTGTCGCTCGGCTAGAGCCGGGGCGCCGGAGAGCGATCCCACAAGTGGTTCGTCCCCGCGGCCGAGGAATTTCGCCCTAGGAGCGGAGCGGCCGGAGGAAGAGCGGGGTGTCGGGGGTGGCAAGAGAAGGAGGCCGGGCTGCCGGGGATCGGCGTGCCGGGTAGTCCCCGCAGGTGCGGGGGAGAAGGGAGCGGCGCGTCATGGTGCCCGCGGCAGGCACGGAGGGAGGCTGTGCTCGTCTCCCCGTCTCCGTCANCTGCAGAGCCTGCGGGAGGCGTGCGAGGCGGTGGGGGCCGCGCTGGAGACCCTGCACTTCGGCAAGCTGGACTTCGGCGAGACGGCGGTGCTGGACCGCTTCTACAATGCAGGTGAGAGTGACCGCCCGGCCGGGGCTGAGCGTCGCCGCCGCCGGACCGCCCCGGCCCGGGCTTGCCGTCACCGGCCCGGGTTCACCGCGGGGCGGCGGGCGCGGCTCCGGCCGCCGAACCCACGGGG